>OVAO01000831.1:0-10734 GCA_900406285.1 Biscutella auriculata | reverse complement strand
GGTTATGTCGTGTACCATGGAGAGAGAAGATGATGACGTGGCGGCGTCTATGGATATTAGTTGGCCAACGGAAGTTAAGCACGTGAGTCACGTGACATTTGACCGGTTTAATGGTTTTCTTGGTCTTCCTTCTGAGCTTGAACCGGAAGTCCCTCTTCGAGCTCCTAGTGCCAGGTTTGTTTTACTAATTTAATCACTAATTGTTTAAAAAGGATTAGTATACATATGAGACTTTTGTTGAGATTAGGGATTATGCATGGACAAATTAACCAGAATCGAATAATTGAATCTAAATTAATTTGGAATAGCGAAAAATATTAATTTAATCATAAATTTTATTATTTGAAAAAATTGAAATCAAATCGATAATTGAATGAGTATTTGAAATCTGAAATATAGCTATGACAATACTAGTTCGAAATGACACCTAAAAATCTGAAATGGCATTTATAAATTTTGTGTCTACATCGTTTATTTTATGTGATTTAACTCATGATAAATATATAAAATATTAATTATATTTATATTTGAACTAATAAAAAAAATTAGAACTATAATTATAAAATTTTTATACTTTTATACTTAAACATCCAAAAAATCAAAGTATTCGAATATATTTTCTTAAAATTATTATTTTTGTATTTTACAGATATTTGATTATTTTATTTATTGGGTACATATTTGATTATTTTAGTTATTAGGTACAATAAGATTTGAACTGAATCGATATAAATCCACAAAAATATCAACTCTTTTATAATTCTTATTTATATTATCTAAATCAATCCAGATTCGAAAGATATCCAAATCAAACCGATTTTTTTTTAATAGTATTTTCATATCTCATAAATAACAAAATATTAGGATATGATGAATTAAATTTAACATTATCGTAGCTGGATATCTGTAATTGACAGTAACTTGTTGTTGGATAGAATCATTAATTAAGATTAGTTGTTGTCTAAGATTAAATGTAATGATTACGACACGTGTTTGCTCAACGAAGAAGTTTCTCCTACGAGATTCAAGATGGATTTGTATAGAAATTAATAATTGAAAAATGTTATTACAGTGTAAGTGTGTTTGGAGTATCAGCGAAGTCGATGCAATGCTCTNTTACAAGACTTGGAAAAATAATAATTGAATCATTGATGAATAAAATGTTATTACAGTGTAAGTGTGTTTGGAGTATCAGCGAAGTCGATGCAATGCTCTTACGACAATAGAGGAAACAGTGTTCCAACAATACTTCTTAGAATGCAGAAACGTCTTTACACAGAGAGTGGTCTTAGAGTAAGTCTCTAAATTATTCATCTTCTTGTTCATTTCAATATTTTTGAAAAATTCTAAAAGGTTTTTGATGTATTTATGCGTGAATTGTATTTGTTACCTTAAGGCTGAAGGAATATTCCGAATTAATCCCGACAATGGCAAAGAAGAACATGTCCGAAGACAGCTAAACCGTGGAGTGATACCACGTGGAATTGATGTTCATTGCTTGGCCGGTTTAATTAAGGTGTTAATAAAGTACTTATTTTTTAGTTTAGAGTTCAGCAAAATTATTTAACAGAATAGTAATTTATTAAATCGAAATTCAGTAAGTTGAATCTGAATCGAATTTTATAAAAATTTAAATGGATAAAAGAAAATTATATCAAATTTCTTGAACCAAACATATACCGAATTCCATTAAATTAAATGGCTTACCCAAAATATCTAACATATATATATCTAATATATATATATATATATATAAATTAGATATATAGTTCCAAATGTATTTTAAATTTGTAATATTAATTAAAATTAATTAAATATGTTAATTTTTACCTTACTATTTCATGTAAAATCTAAAACTTAATCGATATAGAATTTATTTTCGAATTGTCAGACTAAAATAAAAAAATTGAACTCAAATAATCTGAACCGAATCGTTATAGAGATTATAACCGAATGAACACGTTTTTAAGAAACCAAAAATCCCAGAAAATGAATAACTCGAACCGAATCGAACCAAATAGCTGATCGCTCACCAGTAGTTTAGTTTCTTTTAACATTTTTAAGTTCATAAGATTTTAATTTTATTTGTTTGTTTGGGTTTTTGGGAATGAATCAGGCATGGTTTAGAGAGTTACCTACAGGAGTGCTTGATGTGTTGACACCAGAGCAAGTAATGAAATGTAATACAGAGCAAGACTGTAGCCGGCTCGTGACTCTTCTTCCTCCGGTTGAATCTGCTCTTCTTGATTGGGCCATTGGTCTAATGGCTGATGTTGTAGAGCATGAACAGTTCAACAAAATGAATGCTCGCAATGTAGCTATGGTCTTTGCTCCAAATATGACTCAGGTCAGTAAAACAAAATGCGAGTTTTGATAGTTTTTAGAATGGACGTTTGGGTAGGATCCATTTAGGTTTCGAGATTTTTGGGTGAACTTAGATCAAGATATGTTCGGGTTATTTATTTTTTGGTACAAATTTAGTTCAGATTCTTCTGGGTTTGGATTGGATTCGGCGAAATATATATATTTCTGGATCTTTTCGGTTTTTCTTTGGGTATAATCAATATTTAAATACTAAAAAAGTACTCAAAATTTTACTAAACCAAACTATTTTCACTAAAAGATTATATCACAAAAATTCAAAAATTAACATAAATTTACAACACGAGAAATATATTAAATATCTTAAATTTTAATATTAAACATTAAAATATATATAAAATTTTAAAAATAAATATTTATGTTTAAATTTAAGTTCGAGTCTTTCAGATACCTATTCAGATCTCGGGTTTGGTGCGAATTTTACCCGGATTCGAAATATCACTCATATATGATCCGTTCGAATACTTTCATATTTTAGTTAAGATTCGGGTTGGTATCTTTCATGTCAAGTTCCGAGTTTTGTCCAACCCTAGTTGTTGTATTCTTCTAGCTAATGAAGATGTTTTGATATTGTAGATGGCAGATCCTTTAACTGCATTGATCCACGCAGTACAAGTAATGAACTTCCTCAAGACTCTAATCTTAATGAACCTCAAAGAGAGGGAAAACGCAGACGCGAAAGCAACTTGGCTCGAAGAACAAACATCACAACATTCTGAAGTATTAGTCTCTGAGAAGCCACACAATAACCCTAAGTTCTTAAGAGTAGCTACTCTCTGTAGACTAGAAGCTGATAATGAAGAAGAGTTTTGGAACATAGAGAAGAGAAACGATGGTGAAATTGTTTCTTCGGGTAATGAGAATATGGGGACTGTTCAGAGACTGTGTAAACATCCATTGTTTCAGTTAAACAAATCAACGAAGAAACCATTGATAAGTAATAAAGATGAAGGAAGAAGAGGACGAGAAGCTTGGGGTTCACGTCTCTCTTCTTTGCCTTGGTAAAATGTTAATTTCTTACATATTCTGGTTCTTTCCTTTTCTTCTTTTTCCTTTTTTTTTTAATTTTTATATAGAATGTGAGAAAATATTGTGAGATATGATAATAGGTTTTAGTTGTTTGAAATAGGTATAAGTTTTTATCCAATAAATTCGAGAAATTATTCCTTTTTTAATCCAATAAATTCAGTAAATGCGAAAAAATTATCCCATAAACAGTAATCAACAGATTTATTTATTCTTTTCTAATAAATCTGAGAAAATCGTTTTTTCCCAATTTTTTTATTTTAATTTATTAACAATAATTATAATTCGTAATTTACTAAACTTTATTCCTAGTGATAAAACTATGAGTTCCCTAATATAATCACTATACTATGTATCCATAAAACTTAAACAATGCATAATGGAGTTTCGATCACAAATATTGTACGGCTTGAAGATTACTGAAACAAATATAATACCAAAATGTTTGACTCAGAGTTAGCATAAAGAGAATAATTTTTTTTTTAAGTTTCAGAAAAAAGACAGGTTAGCATCAACGATAAGTAAAATTTAAGTTGCTTAGAGTAAATATAAAAAATTAGAGACTTAAATAATGAGAAATAGATTTTGGAAATTTGAAATAATATTCAATGATTTGAATCTAAATCTAAATATAAATATTTCAATATTTATTATTATTTAAAAATGTTTGAAATATATTTAATGTTTGATATTATTTTTCATATATTTTTGTGTGTTTGTGATACATTTTAATAAATATGATTTAAATTTTCAGGTTAATTAATATTTTTTGTATCTTATGTTGAAAATATCAGAAGCCGAACTAAACTCGAAAAAATCCGAAAATATTTCAGTATTCCCCATCCAAATTTGGAAAGATCTAAATCAAAATATAAAACTATTCTAGATAGATCCTCTAAACATAATCCATAAAAACTCGAAATCTGAATAAATTCAAACAAAAACTCGAATGTTCATCCCTAATTTTCTCCACAATCATAAAACATCTTAGCGATTTGTGATAGTGTAATTAATAACCATGTTACAATAGGAAATTGATATCCCAACAAATTACAATAGAGTTTGGTAACGCATGTTGTATCCGCCTGTGACATAAGTGTATCTTTATAAGTATCTTTTGGTTAATTAAATGGCCCAACCAAACACAAACTATACCATACAGATACATTTGTCTTTATATCTCTGTTCTCTCATTGGTCCACTTCCAGCCACTAGCCAATTCAAAATAGACTGACAAATCTCCAACCTAACTCTGATCAGTAATAAATTCCTTCTCTCTTTGGACTTCCCTTCTTCTCTTTTTTAGTTTCCTCTTTTGGTTTCATTAATTAGGCTACTTAAACCAATTTGTGGAAAATCACATGATTCTATAGACACTTCTTTTACATAAAAGTGTAGAAGTTTTGAAGTTGATCAATGCAGGCCAGTCCTCAGCTAAAGCAAGTAAAGTTAGGGTTTTAGGCGTTAATTTTTTTATAAGAATATTTAATATTAAAATTTAAAAGTTAATATATAGTATAATAGTTTAAGAGATACCTAAAAACATTTTTACTTTAGGCACCATATACATTAAGGTCGATACTGGATCAATGTATAAGTTTCAGCGTAATATTATGAGAATAGGGTCTATTTTTGGTAGTAATAAGTTAACAATTGGTTTTGTCTATTATTTTTTTATCATTCTAGGCCATCGACCAATTCAATAGTTATTTTGGATCACATACCGATGCATTAGTCATATTAATGATCTTGAATGATAAACGATGACACAAACACCACATTTGTGAGAGGCAACGCCAACCCTAAAATTAAAAAATGATTGAAAACTATATATTTTTAAAATGGAAAAAAATAATACATTTTTAAAATGGATATAAACGATTACTTGACTCGATTAAATTCGTGAAAAGACATTCGTCTGGTTTGATCCAGATTAAGTATATAAAGTAGTGAATTGAGATAATTTAAATATTATTTTTTCTATCATTATTTTTTTTTTACTTCTTTATCATTATACACTATCAGTTTTTCAACTTTTTTTGTGTTTTTTGTTGTCATCTTATCTGGCCACAAACAGATTATTCGTAGTATTAAGACCCACCCAATGAACAATTTGTTTATCCTTCTTATGTTCACAATTTCAATGGCAGATTTCAAACTCCCTTCACTTATAATCCTTCTTCTCTCTCTCTTTGAACTTGATCTACTTATTTTTCACCCATGACTTCTTCTTCTTTTCCTTTCCGATCAAGATCGGTTTACTCATGATAACCATCTTCTTAAACGCCTACTTAACCACCCGACCCAAACCGGTTTACCTCATCGACTTCTCATGTCACCAACCCAACCGATTCTTGCAAAATCTCATCAGAAACATTCTTCAACATGGCTAAAAGGAGCTCAACTCTACACAGAAGAAACAATCCAATTCATGACGAGGATACTAAACCGGTCCGGTTTAGGAAACGACACTTACGCTCCACGTTGTATGTTAACTTCTCCTCCAAAACCATCAATGTCAGAAACGAGACATGAAGCTGAATTAGTCATATTCGGAGCTCTTATCTCACTATTCAAGAAAACCGGAGTTAAACCGGAGGTGCGGTTTTGTTATCAAACCGGAACCAAGACAAAATCCGGTCTAAATGCGAGTTGACTCAGCTCGTGAGAACTCATAAAGGAGCAAGTGATAAACATTACACTTGTGCTGATCAAAGAGAAGACGATGATAAAGGTAGTGTAGGAGTCTCACTCTCTAAAGAACTAACCATTGTTGCTGGTGACACGTTAAAGACGAACTTAACCACACTTGGTCCACTCGTTCTCCCTTTAACCGAATAACTCCGGTTTATTAATGTTACATATAAATATGTATTATAATGTAATCTTAGTTACTTTTGCTATATTTTTTAATGATAAATTTTAGTTTTCCGTTGCTATGGAAATATTTATTTTAAACTCAATATCTATGAAGTTTAAAATGTGATCACAAAAAACAAAAGAATGATTATTTTATTTAAATTTAATTTTCTTTATAGTGACATAATATATATCAATAATTAGTTAAATTAAGGAGTATTTAGATTGTGAGTTTAGTTAAATTATTTATTTAAAAAAAGTTAAACTACTTATAAACCAGTTTATCATTAATTTGACTTTTAAAATTTTTAAGAGTTTTTAGTAAATAATTTAGTTTCCTTTAAAATATTTAAATGAGTTATATTAATGAAAAACTAAAAGAAAAATTGTAAGAAATTTGAATTATGAATAATTTAGAAAATACATGTTTTATCTATTAAAAAACTCTCAATGTCAAACTAAATAAAAACGACTAATTTACAATATAAATTGTTAAAATTTGTTACACATGAAACTGCTAAGATCAAAATTGGATAGAATTCCATGTTCGAGTTAGTTTTTCACAAAGCATAGCGAGTTTTTTTCTTAACAAATAAAATATGTAATTTTCAAATTATTCATAAAATTAAAATTTCTTCCAAAGTTCTTTTAATTTTACATTAATAGAATTCATTTAAATATTAAAAAAAAACTAAATGATCTACTAAGAACTTTAAAAAATTTCAAATTAATTAAAATTTGACAGGATCCCATATTCGGTTAGTTTTTCACAACTACTTATAAACTATTCAACTTTCATTAATTTGACTTTAATTTTTTTTAAGAGTTCTTAGTAAATCTTTCTTTTAAAAATTTTAAATGCATTTGATTAATGTAAAATTTACAGAAATTTGAACTTTTATTTAATTAACTCATGAACTATTTAATAAATGAATTTTTTTTTTTTGCGGAAATAAATGAAATTTTTAGAATTTAATAAAGGGGGAAAAAATCTAACCTTCTAAGTCAGTTTCTTGATTTTTTTTGTTTCCCTTTTTAGCTGCCACAAGCGATCCATCAATGTCGACTTCACCAAACTGAGAATTTCTTGATTTTTTGGCACAATTTTCAAAAGAATTAGCTACTAAACTGATAACTATTTGTGAAACAAATGAGCAAGGGAAAAAAGAAGAAGAAGAAGCATTGCATTAACCTCTTTCACTTATCTTGATCATTTCCATTTGGAAGAGGTTCTTGAGCTTGGTTCTACTGATGCTAGTGTTCTTGAGCTTGGTTCTGTTTGGTCTTTGGCCTGAGAAGGTTGATTTGGTTACATCTCTTCAAGCTTTGTTCACGAGGAGAGTAATGGTGGCTTCAAACACAAACACGAGTCAGATTCTTGTACAGAGAAAAGACTAGCAGGAACAANGAAGAAAGCTTGCAAATGGAAGTAAACACTCATGGCCATTATTTATAATAGATAAATTAACGGGAATATTTAAAAAGTTACCGTTTAACGGTAATATTTAATAAGTTACCGTTTGATAATTAATGCAAAGTGATAAGCATCTTTGTTCCGAATAATCTAATAGGTGAAATATCATTTATTATTATTAAGTTTTTTTTTTATCTCAAATACTATAAAGAAAAAGAGATGAAGATACAATATTCACATACAAAAGATTATGAACCAAGCATATCATGATACAATAACGAGTGTAACCAGACATAATCATCTATACTGAAATAGGAGTGATAACGATCCTCTCTAGTTATACTCGTTGCAAGAGCTATAACAAACTTAGCATGAGATTCTACATACTCAAAAGAAATAGAGATGAAATTCCGAGCCAATAAGAAAATATGTTTAAGTTTAATTTGAATTTTCAGACATTCGATGAATATAAACTCTATTAAAATATTTATAATTTCCAGTTTAATTCTATTTGGATTATAAATTTGAAATGATCATATCCACCCAAAAACATGATAATTTTAGAATTTTTTGTAATTTGTATAATTTTTTAATTTTAAATAATTTAACTCACAACGGTAATATTTAAAGAGTTACCGTTTAATAATTACTGAAAAGTGATGGAGGCGTTTGACTTTCTACAAATACTTTAAAATATTTTATTTCTTTTAAATATTACCGTTGTGATTTTGACATTTTCACCAAGTGATTTTTTTTTTTTTTACTGGTTATATTATACTTTCCAACTCTGGTCAAATTCACAACGATGAGGCTAGCATATCCAATTAGAGAATTTAGTTGAATTTAGAAATAAATTTATAATTTCTTTAGTTATAAAGTTATCAATTTTTAATTTTTAAAATTCACATGGTGTTGGATTGAGTATTTATAGTTATCTTATTAAATTATTTGAATTATAGTATTATTGAATTGGTTAAATTTTCAATTTGATTAAAAGTTAGTGTTAATTCTCAATTCTAAATACCTTTCACAATCTTATTACTAAAAAGAAATTAATAGAATTTCCAATAAATTTTATGAAAAAACAATTCTTTACCCTTTGTTGTTGTCACGTATATATATACACATATAATCATATATATAATCACGTATATATATGTGATATATTTGTTTTTATTTTATGAGTAGAATATTATTATAATTTATATGATCTATTTTGATAATAATATAATAAAAATATATGTATGTATTAATTAAATAAATATAATAATTAAAAAGGAGAAATTTAGATTTGTGTCAATTTATTTTTTTAATTATGTTATTTTCTATTAGACTAAACTAATTTATGTGAGAGATTATTAAAAAGTTTGTTATATTTATGAATTATTTATGTTTTTAAAAATATAAAAATCTCAATGAGAGCAAAGTAAAGATAAGCAAATTATTCATAAATGTTAATATAAAATACAAATATCATATTCTCTCCGATATCTGTGAATTTTTTTGCAGTAAAGCTAATCACAAAATCTGCTCAAAACAAAACAAATAACAAATATTAATTTTTTTTCCAAATATTCATTTTGTGCCAATGCCTAACTGACACGTGTACAAACCCTAGCCTCTTTATAAACTTTTCCCGGACGACACAAATAGCCCTTGGTCGGAGCACAATGAGCATCCTCCGAACATATACACAAACCTTCCAATGCACATCCATCTTTCACAACCGTCGGATTTCCCTCGATTCCTAGGATCTGATCCGTCCATTCGCTCGAGAATAAACCGTACGGATCATAACTTTCTTTAACTTTCAAGAATGCTTGAGCGTTCTTGTACTTTCTAATCACTCCATCAAACGCTAAGTTTCGATTCTTACCCCAATGTGGCAATGCATTATACTTAAACAACGCGATTTGCTCGATTTCTTCGACAAAATCTTCGTAGAGTCTCGGTGTTAACGGATCTTTAGCTCGGTAATATGTTATATCAAAGTCTAGAGCTTCTGTATCTTTTCCAAGATAAGCTGAAGAAGATGTGACATAACGCATTAAAATACCATTATTAAGCTCAAGACCACATAGAGATTTTGGTTCGATCTTGATTAGTGATTTGATGTCGTTGATGAAACCTTTGACTTGTGTGAGAGGAATACTGAAACATGTTTGATGATAAAATACACCTTTTATACGTGAGTCCCATGCACATGCCGTGGTTAAACCATCTTGAATACTATCTAGACATGATCCTGACGACATCATACGATTTTGACTTCCAATGATCGGATAGCCAGTGAATACAATACCTAATTTGAGATTCTATGTGATCATTGAAAATGTAAAACTATGTAATAAACGAACAAAGAGTTGATTAATTACCGTTGTTGGTCAAACCGTATGCGGCAGCAAACAGTGTAGATGAAGTTAGTGTAGCTCCCGCACACTTCCCTTTAGCATCTCTCAACTTCTCTTGTGTCTCCTCTTGATTATTCGACAAACAAACCAAGTTAAACGTATTAGAGAATATTATCCACATCGAAAAACGAAAAAAAAAACCTTAAGTAATATATAAAAGATATGAGTAAACCAACTCATTACAAATTGATTTTGAATTGGAAGTCTATAGACTTAACATGGTACCATAGTTCGATCAAAACAATCCAACCCAATCAATTACCGATCCGAACAAAAACTAGTCTATCAATTCTTGCTAGAATCTCGGTATTCATGGTAAAAAAGAGTCATCATCTCGAGATGCCGTACTAATAAATATAAAAGATATACGTCAATCTATTCATTGTCGGTTTTAGTTGGAAACCCACCAACTTAACAAATCGAACATTTTTTATAATCTTTTTCTTTAATATTTCTCTAACATTGTGTAATAATATAGAGACGCAAGGGACATGCCCTCTCTAACTCCAAGGTTATAGATGGATAAAATGATGCGTGTGTTTGATAATGTTTACGTATGTTTAGGGAAAATGTGATGCACGAGATTGTACCTGATGATCTTATGGTGGCTACTGCCGCGGAAGGTTGTGAACGGAATGGCAA
>OVAO01000830.1:318-17940 GCA_900406285.1 Biscutella auriculata | reverse complement strand
ATCGAATATTCGGTTTAACTTGATAATTTTGGATCCATTAGGGTGATTCGGATAATTTTGAGTTATTCGGTTCAGGAGTTTTTGGTTAAATAGGATAATTTGATTTATTTTCAAAATTGTGATTTAGCTTCGGTTTATTTTCTTTATTTGCTCGAGTCAGCAGTGTTTTGTTAACTGGTTAAGTAAGTTGGACAAGATAATGTTTGATGTACATTTTGGGTAAAAGCTTTGAAGCAAAGCTAGTTTCAAGTTATGTTCTTGTCCTTATTCTTGTTTTGCTTATAAGCAAATAATGAACACAAGAATGTAAGATAAGAGCTTGATCTTCAAGAATGGTGGTTATAAACACAGGAAATGAAGAGTGTTAAAGCAGAGGAGATGCCAGGAAAAGTACAGAGCGTATAAGCAAATCACTTTCATGTCTCTTTTGGCCAATTCCAAAACCTGTTTTTCTGAGAGAGTTTTCTTCACATGATTCGATCATTCAATCCATTTAATTACCCTTCTTTCGTCTATTGATAAAAACATGTTTAGTTCTGTGTAGTATTTATGTAACAATGCTGACAAAAAATCTCTTGACGGAAAATGGAGTTGCATTTGATCTCATTTTGGTTTGTTGTAAGTTTAAATTACATTATTTACTCTTTTTTTTATCTATTATAATCTATGTTATGTTTCATTTTTTCAAAAAACAATTACTAACATTCTCTCAAAATTATTCATGAAGTTTGATTAACAAAGACAAACTATTTTCAGAGAACTGTCGTTGATCTGGTGATTGTCCGCTGATAGTATTTTGACTGATTTTATAGTTTTCATGGTTTATTTTTCTCCGATCAAACTTTTGGAAAGTTTATTTTTCAAAAGCGTTTGTATTTTTTTAAGGTCTATATGATATAGTTTTTAGAATTGAATTATTTCTCTCTCATCTTTTTATTTTTATTTTCATTGAATGGAACAAAAACTATTTATGAAACTAATCAAAACTTCTTTTTTTTTAGGGTAAAATGTAAAATTTTATACCAGTTTTTTATTTTTGACAGAATTACACAGATACAAAGAAGCAGATAATACCAAAAAGACATAAATAAATCTAAACCGATGCCCAAAATCAAAGCCCAAAAATAATAGCAAAGCCCAACACAAAGTCCAATAGCTAGAACCCTAAACCTAGAGTCCTAGAGGCCTAAAAGACCCAAAGGCTCAAGAAGATCCAAAGAACCCTAAAGGCCCAAGGTCCACAAATCAACCTTAACCCCAATCTAAGAAGACGTCGCCTCTGATGCTGGACCCGCCGCCGATGCGCCGCCAGGTGCGTAGATCTTGCCACGGCAACGACGGTGACCCGGGCAAACCCGGAAGAACCATGACCTTTGGAGACTCGCGCCGCGGAAGAAGCCTCTCCGCCATCACCACACAAACCTGGACCCCTCCGGGTGAGGCAATAGAAGAAGAGAGCTACTTACCCACAACCCAAAAACGCCACCGGACGTGGGAGATCTGCTATGGAAAAATCTTAGCCGACCACCAGCAACCGCCTAGCCACGCCTAACGCCAACCTCGTCTGAGAAGAGACCTCCCGAAGGCAGAGAGCGAGATGAGGGGGATCCCACGAAAATCCAGCAACCAGAGGAGGGGAGAAACAGGGGATTTACCATGGCTCCGGCGGAGATCCCTACAAACGCCGGGACCGGAGAAGCCCTGGCCTATGAGCCACATGCAGAGCCAAAAACGCGTTGCTCCGCCTAGAAAAGCACATCGCCGCCAGAGACCAGAGAGAATGGCCGAAAACTTGGAGCTTGGGCTAAGGATGGCCGACACCGGAGAGCCTATGACGGTGCACGTGATTGTGCAAAGCGGGTGGAAGCAGATCTCCTCCTCTTTAATCTCTCCAAGCTTCCCAAAAACTCAGATCTGCAAATCTAAGAAAAAGAGAGAGAAAGGAGCGAGAGAGAATAGGAGAGAGAGAGATTTTATTACCTGATATTAAATCATCGAAATTTCACTAATCAAAACTTTAAGTCAAATAATAACCTTTTTATTTTTCTGATTCTTTTAAAATCCATTTTATAATAACTCATAAAAACCAGGAATTGGTTGTAGTTAAACATATATTTGATTTATTATTTTCTTTAAAATTCCTATTTTTAAAGAAAAATAAAAATTTATAATAAAAATATAGTTTTTACCGTACGAAAATCTTTACAGTTTAAAGTATTAAAAACCTACAATAAAAGTATAAAGTTATAGTTGTAACCAATCGGGCCCAGGTGGGAGATTTGATAAATGGTTTAAATCCAAAATTTGTAGAAGCAGGGACTCGATCACTAGCCTTAAAACCTGCTTCACATGACCCATAATCGAGGTAGAGACTCAAAACCGAATCAAAGTCACCAAAAATTGGTTGCTTCAGTTCAGTAATTTTGATTTTATTATTTAATTATATATCAAAAGAATATCATTGAGTCATTTTTCTTTCCCTAAATAGTCTCAAGAACTTTACGAGGATGAAATAAAGTCGTATAATAATCCAAACAAATTTAGATAAAAACTTAACCTAGTTCTCTCTAAACTTCTCCTCGCCGTCAATCAACCTAACAAGTGTCGCCTCCCTTGTCGGGGTCGTTCTCTCATGCATCTGACGATGTCGATGCCATAAGAGGACCGTCTCCGACTTCTTCTTCTTTTTGCGTGATAGGTTTTCACGAGTTTCTTACCGAAATAGGTGGTTGGCGGTGGCTCTCCATCTTCGAACGCGTGTTCCATACTGGTGTCTTCTTCAGCGACGGCTTAATTATAGGTATGACCTTCTGGTTTTGCTTTGCTTATACGACTTGGAGGTTAGGCTAGGATGCGTTTGATCTTCCGAGACGGAAAGCTTGGGGTCTTGCGCAGTACAGAGTTGTCGAGGGCTGTGTTGCTTGGGTCTAACGGAGTTGCTTTGGGATGTCGCGCTCGTTCGTAGCTGGTTTGCGGTCTATCTCGGACCTCTGATTGGAGTCTTTGGGGTGAATTGTTTGGTTATTGTCTTGTGTTCATCAGTTGCGTTTAGTTTATGATGGGTCGTGTTTGGCTATTGTTAGTCTATGTTCCGATGTTTTCATTGGAGTTTGGGTTCAATATCGGTTCCACCTCGTGGTGTTGGTAGAGAGATTGTTGACTTTTATGGGGGTTCGAGATTGGTGGATGTCGTTTCCTGTTCCAGACTTCTCTCTAATTGTAGTTGTCTATCACTAATGGTTTATCCAGGTGTGTCTGGGTCTCATGGAGCTTATGAAGTTCACATGATCTTCTCCTTTTGTCTGCACCTTCCTCTTCGGTGATTGGTTCTTTCGTTTGTGTCTCTTTGGATCTTTGAGGGTCAGTTTCTTTTGTTAGTGATCGGGTTTCCTACGTGCAAATCAAGGTTTGGTTGTCGAGCTTTCGTCAAGGTTTGAAGAAGAAAAGAAGATTGCCATTCGATCTAGGTGTTGTGGGTCGAGTCTTCATGGATCGCTCTCAGGTTTCTCGGCTTCATATTTAAGGCGTTTCTCAGCTTCCCTTTCGTCAATAAATTGGACGAGAATGTTTTCTTCAGTAGGCTCATTCGTTAGGACGAGTATGATTGGTTTTAGTTTGATCTTCCATGACTTTCATGGTTTTGATAGCGTTTCCTAGATTCCTTGTTTAGGTTTGCTTAGTTTGTGGGTTTTTTGTTTTATGAGTTTTGTTCTAGTTTTCGGGGATTGTCATGTATCCGTCGGCTTAGCTTCCCTCGTTTGGATCCACTCGCCTTCCTTTAGGCCTTTTTATGTTTTAGTGTTTCGATTTCGTGTCATTGTAACCATCTAAAGTTTTTGTTAATATAATTCCAGTGAAAAAAAATATATCAAAACAAATTTAGAGACATTGTAAAAGCTAAAATTTTATATTCTCAGAAATTATGGTGATTTGGTGTATATTAGTCCAAAAGAACTGATTCTTTTTGTAGAAATGGGAAATTATGTTGGTTTGATGGATAATAATCCACAAAAATTAAGAGATTTTATAAACACTATAATTTTTTATTCTAGGACATTATGCCGATTTGGTGAAAATAGTTTATAATATGATGTTCTAAAATGCTAAAGTTTATTTTAAAAAAAATTGTAGTGATTTTTGAATAATAGTTCCCACTAAAACTAAAATATTTTGTAAAACATTGGATTTTGGAAAATTATGCGGATTCGACGGATATTAATCCACAAATTGATAGATTTTCTTAAGAGCTAGATTTTTGGCTATATATGTTCATTTGGTGGATAATAGTCCACAAATAATAAGAAATTTTGTAAAATGCTAAAAAATTGTATTTCGGGAAATAATATTCATTTGATGGATAATAGTCCAAAAAAATGAGAGATGTTGTAAATATTTAGAGTTATATATTTCTGAGAAATATATTGATTGGTGAATTATAGACCACAAAAATTGAGGGACTTTTCTAACAATTTTGTATTTTTAAAATATAAATTTGGTAGATTGTAGTCCACAAAAATAGAGAGATGTTGTAAAACACTATTGTTTTGTATTTTAAGAAATTATATTTTTGTTAACGAAATTGTGATAATTTTGTGGATAATAGTTCTTACAAAAATTGAGAGATTTTGTAAAGTGCTAACAAAAAAATTGGAATTTTTTCTGAATTTAGTGGATAATAGTCTAGAAAATAGAGATATTTTACAAGACACTAAAATTATGTATTTTTGGAAATTATGCTTATTTGGTGGATAATAGTCCACATAAAGAAAAATATTTTATAAAACATTAGAATTTTTGGTTTTGAGAATTAATATTCATTTGGTGGATTGTCTACAAAAAAATTGAGAGATTTTGTAAAATGTCAGAATGATGGTTTTTGGTAAACTATACTGATTTAATGTATAATAAACCACAAAATGAAGGGATTTTGTTATACACTTAATATTTTTATTTTGGGAAGTCATTATACTTTGGGGGATAATAGTATACCAAAATTAAGAGATTATGTAAAACACATGAATTTTATATTTAAGAATTATGTCGCTAGAATTTTGTATTTTATGGATGATATTCTACAAAAATTCTGAGATGTTGTGAAAAGCTAGAGTTTTTGTTTTGTTGGTTTGGTGGATAATAATCCAAAATTTTTAGAGAGGTTTAGTAAAAAAATTTATTTTTTAATTTAGAATATTATTATGATTTGGTGGTTCCACAAAAACTACGAAATTTTGTAAAACCCTAGATTTTTTATTTTATTTTGGAAAGCTATGTGAATTTGATGGATAGTAATCCATGAAAATGATATAATTTTGTAATATGGAAAATTATGTATGTTTGGTGGATAATTGTCCACAAAAATTCGAAGATGTTGTTAAATACTAGAGTTTTGTATTTTGAAGAATTATGCTGAGTTAGTAGATTATAGTCTTTAACATATGAGGGGTTTACGCTAGAATTTTATAGTTTGGAAAATTTTGCTAATTTTGTGGATAAGAATCCACAAAATTGATAGATTTAGTAACATTAGAGAATTTTTAATTTTGGGGATTATGCGAATTCGATGGATAATACTCTACAAAATTCAGAGATGTAAAAAGCTAGAGTTTTGTATATAGGGAAATTATCGAATTGTACGATTGTAGTCCACTAAAATTGAGGGGTTTTTAAAATGCTAGAGTTTTATAATTTGGAAAAAAATCTGAGCTAAAAGATAATAGTCCATAAAAATTTAGAGATTTAGTAAGACGTTAGAATTTTATATTTTAATATGGTGATTTTTTTGTATAAGTACCTACAAAAAACAAAGAAAATTTATAAAACGCTAGATTTTAGTACTGAGAAAAATCACATTGATTTGGTGGATATTAATCCATAAAATTGAGAGATTTTCTTAAATGCTAGAATTTCTTATGTTGGGCAAGCATGATGGTTTGGTGGACAATATTCCACAAAAAATGACAGTTTTGTAAAATGTTTAAATTTTTTTGGAAATTATGCAGATTTAGTGGATACTTGTCTACTAAAATAAAAAATATTGTAAAACCTAGAATTTTATATTTTGGGGGAAATATGATGATTTTGTGGATTATAGTCCATTGAGAGATTTTTTAAAGCGAAGAGATTTTAAATTTTGGGAAGTTTGCTAATTTTGTGGATAATAAGTCCATAATATTGAGAGATTTAGTAAATTGAGAGAAATTTGTATTTTGAGAAATTATGATGAATTTGTGAATAATAGTTTATTTAAACCAAGAGATTTTGTAAAAGGCAATAATATTTTATTTGGGGAAATTATGACTACTTGGTGGATAATAGCACAAAAATTGATAGGTGTTGTAAAACGTTAAAGTTATGTATTTTGAAGCATTATGCTGATTTGGTGGATTATAGTCCACAAAGTTGGAGGAATTTCGTTAAACATTAGAATTTTCTGTTACGGAAAATTGCATAATTTGATTGATAATAGTGGATAAAACTCAACGATTTAGTAAAATGGTAGAATTTATATTTTGTAAATTATGTTGAATTAGTGGATAATAGTCAACAAAAACTAAGAGATTTTTTAAAACAAAATAATTTATAATTTTTGAAATTATGCTGAATTGGTGGATAATTGAGTAATTTTTAAAAAGATTTTCTAAAACGCAGAGTCTTATATTATGAGAAATTATGGTGAATTGATTGATTTTGGAAGATATTTTGTAAAACGGTAGAATTTGTATTTTGGGAAATTCTCTAAATTTGGTTGACAATAGTTCCAAAAATTAGAAGATGTTGGAAAAAGCTAGAGTTATGTATCTTATGAAAATTATGATGATTTGGTGGATTATATTCTACAAAATTGAGCGATTTTGCAAGAGTCTAGAATTTAAGAATTTGGGGGAAAAATTTGATTTCGTGGATAAAAGTCCAAAAAATTGAGAAATTTAGTAAACGCTTGAATTTTGTATTTTGGAAAATCATGTCGATTTGGGGGATAATAATCTACGTAATTGAGATATGTTGTAGAATGCTAGATTTTTGTACTTTTGGGAATTATGTTGATTTGATCTATTTTTTCCAAAAAACTGGGAGATTTTCTCAAATGCTAAAATTTAATATTTCTTGAAACTATGTTAATTTGGTGGATAATAGTCTATAAAAATTAAGAGATGTTGTAAAACGCTAGAGTTCTGTATTTTGAGAAACTATGTTTATTTGTTGGATAATAACCCAAAAATTAGTGGGATTTTATAAAAAAATAGAATTTGTATTTTGGTAAATCATACTAATTTTATGGATAATAACTAATAAAAGTTGAGAGATTTACTAAAACGATAAAATTTTGTATTTTGGGAAATTAGAAATAATTGGTGGTTAATAGTCCTAAATTTGAGAGGTTTTTTTAAACGCTAAATTTTTGCATTTTAGGAATTATGCTTACTTGGTGGATATCACAAAAGTGGAGAGATTTTGTCAAACACTAGAATTTTATATTTTTGGAAAC
The DNA here is from genome assembly GCA_900406285.1 of Biscutella auriculata. NCBI lineage: Eukaryota > Viridiplantae > Streptophyta > Magnoliopsida > Brassicales > Brassicaceae > Biscutella > Biscutella auriculata. The sequence continues at coordinate 10,454 of OVAO01000830.1, read as the reverse complement.
TATGGTGATATAGAGGGGAGTAGTCCACAAAATTGAAATATTTTATAAAAAGCTAGAATTTTTATTTTAGAAAATTATACTGATTTGATGGATAATAGTTTTCACTAGAACTATGAAATTAATTTAGTAAAACATTAGATTTTTATATTTTGAAAAATCACACGGATTTGTTGGATATTAGTACCAAAAAATTAATCGATTTTCTCACACACTAGAATTTGGCATTTTGGGTAAGTAAGTTGAATGGATGGATAACAAAAAAAAATAAAGATTTTGTATAACGCTATAATTAACAAGTGACGTTAGTATAATGGTAAAATACTTTATATCACTAGTTACTAGGTTGGAGCTTTGAGTCTCCGTATAGCATTTGCACTTCTCTTTAGTGAGAGTTTGAGTTAGTGGGTTAATCCTTTGTGGCCCACAAAAGTTGACAAAAGAATGTATAACGCTTTAATTTTGTATTTTGAAATATTATAGTGATTTGATGGCTAATAGTCTACCAAAATTCAGATATGTTGAAAATGGTAGAGTTTTATGTTTTGATGAATTATTCTGATTTTTTTAATTATAGTCTATAAAAATTGCGAGAAATAGTAAAACGTTAAAATTTTGTATTTTGAGAAATTATGTGTATTTGGTGGATATACTCCATAAAAATTGGGTAAGCATGTTAATTTGTTGGAAAATAGTCCACGCAAATGTTTTTAAAAAATTGTAAAAAATGCTAGAATTTGTATTCTGGAAAATTATGCCGATTTAGTGGATAATAGTCCCAAAAATTCAGAGATATATGACAAAGCTAGAGTTTTATGTTTTGGGAATGTTATGCTCATATGGTCGATAATAATCAATAAAAACTAAGAAATTTTGTAAAACGGCATAATATTTTAGTTAGAAAAGCAATGTTAGTGTGGTGGATAATAGTCTAAATAAACCAGAAGATTTTGTAAAATACTAAAACTTTGTAACTTTGCAAACTTATGCCAATTTGGTGGTCAATTGCCTATAAAAATGGAGAGATTTTATAATAAATCTAATATTCATATTTTATTTCAATGACGTGAGAATATATATAGAGAGTAAAATTAATATAATGATTGAGTTTTTTTTTGTTTTTTAAATTTAATATTTTTATAAGTAAAAAATAATCATACTCACTTTTAAAGTGACCATGCCATGTGTGAGGTGAACTATATATATTTCAATATAAATTTGGTTTAGTTTCTGAATTTTTAATATAAATTTTGATTTACGTAACCAAAACCAAAATAAGTTTTTGCTTCATAAGATCATATACACTAGTACATCTTATTTAAGAACCCCAATTATTATTATATTAATATTTATACAAATCTCAATCAATTAAAAACTTTCACCAAATTTAATTTTTTGTCCTTTTCATTGGTGGTTCTTAACTAAGAACTCTTAGCAATATTATATTATTATCTTTTCAATATTTAATTTTGATTCGATATATTCAATTTTCGAATATTTTAGATTATTTGCATTGGAATCGGTTCAGGTATTCGATTAATTTGTTCCGAATTGGACATGTAATAAAAAAAGTATCTCCACTCCGTAAAAAAAAATCAAATATTCGGTTCAGTTTTGATTCGGTATATTCAATTTTTGAATATTTTAGATTATTTGCATTGGAATCGGTTCGGGTATTCGGTTAATTTGTTCCGAATTGGACATGTAATCAAAAAAAATTATCCCCACTCCATAAAAAAAAATATCCGGTTCAGTTTTGACTCGTATATTGAATCTTCGAATATTTTAGATTATTTGCATTAGAATCAGTTCGGGTATTCGATTAATTTTTTCCGAATTGGACATGTAATAAAAATTTTTTTATCTCCACTCCATAAAAAATAATCAAATATTCGGTTCAGTTTTGATTCGGTATATTCAGTTTTCGAATATTTTAGATTATTTGCATTGAAATCGGTTCGGCTATTCGATTAATTTGTTTCGAATTGGACATGTAATAAAAAAAAAATTATCTCCACTCCATAAAAATAATCAAATATTCGGTTCAGTTTATTTTAGATTATTTACATTGGAATCGGTTAGGATATTCGATTAAATATATATATATATATAATAAATCAATAAAACAAATAAAATAAATGGACATGAAAAAGACTAACATCATTTAACTAACCTTTACGCATTGGAATCGATGCTGATGCTCTAACTACGTAGTTTTATTTAACATAATTTTTAACCAAAAACTAACATCATTTAACTAATCTATCAAGTCAATTGATAGCATATCTTATTTGATCTTATCAACAAAAAATCATAAGTTGAAACAAAAATCAACAAGATTTATGATTTAAATAGTCTAATAGAAAACTTAGGTTTTAAATAACTTAAACTTAAAAATTCATGCTTTTTGACTTTTTTCCCGAAAATAAATTTCAACTATTTTAATATTGATTCGTTAAATAAATTGAATATAATAGTTGGAAACAAGAAATTTTATCGATTTTCCCCGACCATTTCGATAAGAAATTGGTGAGAAACAAGCCTTCTTGACGGATTTCTCACGAACCTAATTCTGTGGGAAATCGTTCGTTGGAAATATTGAGTGATGAGAAAACAGTCGAAAATATTTATAACGAAAAACTGTCGTGGGAAAATGATTAGAATATTGGTGGGAATCTAGTCATAATATTTTCGACCGATTCACCACCGATAAATTCCGTGAGAAAAATTTCCTAAAATTTTCTCATGATTTCCAACAATTTATCCACATATCCTTAAAAACGTTTTGCACAAATTTCCCAGTTATTTTTTTTTCTCATAGATTTGTGACTATATTATTTTAGAATATATTTAAATAAAAAATTAAACTAATAAAACATATATTGAAATCTTATTAAAGTTTACAAAAGTTATATTACAAAAGTCAAAATTATAAATACAAAGTTAGCAAAGTCTAAAACATATATACAAAGATAAAAGATTTCATTAGAAAGTTACTGTCAAATGCCTTAGCAACCAGCGAAGGGCGTATTTCTCGTAAGGTCTCAAATGATCCTCTATGCCAACGATTAATCACACTCTCTTGGGATGTCTGTCCAATATCCCTACAAACATGGCGTTGTACTCAACTTTCTTTTGCAGATGATTGTTTGCCTTAAGAACAAAGACCTATTTGTTTGTATAGTTGGGAGATAGCATTTAGATGCATTTGAATAATGCATCTAGATGGATCATTTGGATGTATTTATGTTTGTGGATCCGTTTGAAAGATTGAAAAATCATGTTAATCCCTAAAAATCATGTGTTTATTACGGAAAATCAAGTTTTGAACCAAAAAAATTACGTTTTTTTCTCAAAAACCACGTTTTGTTCTGGAAATCAAGTTTTATTTTGGAAATCACGTTTTTTTCGTCAAATCACGTTTTTTCTCGGAAAATCACGATTTGTCACCGAAAGTCATGCTTTTCTCCGGTAAATCACTTTTTTACCGCAAAATCACGTTTTTTCTCGGAAAATCACGCTTTTATCTCGAAAATCACGTTTTCCCGGAAAATCACGTGTTTATCATGGAAAATCACGTTTTGTCCCAAAAATTACGTTTTCTCGGAAAACCACGTTTTGTTCTAGAAATCAAGTTTTGTTCCGGAAATCACGTTTTTCCCGTCAAATCACGTTTTTCTCGGAAAATCACGACTTGTCACCAAAAATCACGTTTTTCTTCGGCAAATCACGTTTTTACCGCAAAATCACGTTTTTTGGGAAAATCACGTTTTTATCTTGGAAAATCAGTTTTTTTTCCCGGAAAATTACGTGTTTATCCCGGCACGTTTTGTACCAAAAAATTATGTTTTTCCCCAAAAACTAGTTTTTGTACCGGAAATCAAGTTTTGTTCTGGAAATCACATTTTTCCAGTCAAATCATGTTTTTTCTCGGAAAATCAAGATTTGTCACCGAAAATAACGTTTTTCTTTGGAAAATCACAGTTTTTCCTCAAAATCACGTTTTTCGCGGAAAAACAAGTTGTTTGGGGGGGAAACATGATTTTGCGGGAAACCCGTGAATTTCCGGAGAAAGACGTGATTTTCCGGAGAAAAACGTGATTTTCATGGACAAAACGTGATTTTCCAGGACAAAACGTAATTCTCCGGGAAAAACGTGATTTTCCGAGAAAAACATGATTTTTATGGGAAAACGTGATTTTTTAATAAAAACGTGATTTTTCGGGAAACGCGATTTTCTGGCGAAAAGGGTGATTTTACGTCAAAATTTGATTTTCCGAGATAAAACGTGATTTTCCTACATAAAAACATGATTTTCTTGAGAAAACATGATTTTTCGGAAAACGTGATTCTCTGGCGAAAATCGTTATTTTAAAGGGAAAAACGTGATTTTCTGACGAAAATCGTTATTTTCAAGGGAAAAACGTGATTTTCCGAAAAACGTTATTTTCCTGGAAAAACGTGGTTTACCGGGGAAAACGTGATTATCCGGGGGAAAACGTGATTCTTAAGGGGAAAAACGTGATTTTCTGGGAAAACGTGATTTACGAAAAACATGATTTACGAGGAAAACGTGATTTTTCGGAGAAAAAGTGATTTTTAGGGGGAAAACATGATTTTCTAGGGAAAAACATGATTTTCCGGGGAAAAACATGATTTTCCGGGGAAAAACATGATTTTCGGGGAAAAACGTGATTTACGGGGAAAACGTTATTTACGGGGGAAAACGTGATTTACGGGGACAAATGTGATTTTCCGGGATAAAACGTGATTTTCCAGGAAAAAATGTGATTTACTCGTAAAATATGATTTTTCGGGACAAAACGTGATTTTTCGGAGAAAACGTGATTTACTAGTAAAACATGATTTTGCGGGGAAAACGTGATTTTTCGGGACAAAAAGTCATTTTCTGGTGAAAACCGTATTTTGCGGGAAAAACGTGATTTACGGGGAAAAAGTGATTTTCCGTGACAAAACGTGATTTTCCAGGGAAAATGTGATTTACCAGAAAAACGTGATTTTGCGAGGAAAACATGATTTTCTGATGAAAAAACGGTATTTTGCAGGGAAAAAGTGATTTACGGGGAAAAACCTGATTTCATGGACAAAACATGAATTTTCGACAAAAACATAATTTTCCGAGAAAACATGTTTTTCCACAAAAAACGTGATTTTTCGAGACGAAGCGTGATTTTCCGACATAAAACGTGGTTTTCTTAGAAAAACTTGATTTTACGCCGCAAAACGTGTTTTCCAAAAAAAAATAAAAATTTTGTAGATGCATCTTCAAAACTCATTGAAATGCATCTCAAGATTTTGCCTAAATTTAAAACTCATCTAGATGGACCATCTGGATGGACCATCTGAATGAGCCTTTTAATGACACTAAACAAACATCATCTCATAGGCTCAATCAGATGGACCATTTGGCTGAGCAAACAAACAACACCAAACTCTTCTTCATTTTTGGATACTTTGGAAAATATGGAAGTCATGTAATGCTTTTATCTTTGAAAAAAGACCATTTCCCCAATGAATGATATACAATCTGCAGAATTGGAAGTAGATGAGTGGATTTAAAAAAACAACTCTCCCAAAATGAATCATAATAGCACTGCTTTCTCATGGAAAAGGCCCGAAGGAGGAGGAAATTGCAGGAGTTTATCTTATCTTCTTTCTCTTATACTCTTAGACATTGTAATCGTGTATCTCATACTCTTGTGAAATAGAAAGAGAGCTTACCTCTGGCCGCCGGTTGGTTGGTTGGTGATGGAAAGAGTCGCTAGCTTCTCTCGGTGCTGACGCGGTTGTGACTACGAAGATCTGCTTGGTGGTGCTTTCACATATAACCTCTCAGATTAGTTTTGACCTAGCGAGCAGAGGAGGAACGACTCACCTTTGTAGGGTTTAGTTCTAGTTAGTTTAATAGAGAATAAGAAGAGAAGTGAAAAAAGAAAATTGAAAAAGAGTAGTTAGACCATCTCTAATGTGGAGATTCTTATGAGGTTCTTATGATTAAGAACTCATTAGGAAAAAGTTAAAAATGATTCTTAACTAAGAACTTTTGGAAGGAGTTCTTAGTAAAAAGTGACTAATTAAATTCTATTATAATGCTAAGCACCCTAATCTAAGATTTTGCAATGTTGATGCTCTTAGTCTATTTACACTTAGGGTTTTAGTTCTCTTATACCATCTCCAACAAGGATATCTTAAAATGGAGTTCTTACTAATATTATATTAATATTTACCCAAAATTCTTTAGTTAAGAATCCCATTAATTTATTTATTAAAATCCTTCTTCATTGGTAGTTCTTAATATGGAATTCTTAAAAAAATATTAATTAAACAATATTTTGAGATAACTATAAAAAACTATCAAGTCATATAATTCTAATTCCATATCTTACCCTATCTTGAGATAACTATTAAGTCATCTAATTCCAATTCCATATCTTAAACACCAAACAAGCAAACTATCAAGTCATGATTCATCATGGAAATTTTGAGTTTATATTAACAAGTCAACCCTGCAAGGAAAGAGATTCAAAAAACAATAGAAAAACAAAAATGATAACACAAAGGAACCTGAGCAAAGTTGATGTTGCAGCTGCACTCTACAACTTATTTGGAATACAATATCTATGCTGGTGGAAATAGATGGTACAAGCTTGATGATGCTTCAAACTGGTTTTGTTGCACGAGTCCCACCTATTATGAAGAGCAAAAAGCATGAATGATCTTATACTAATCTTATGAAACAACAGTTGGAAACTAAAATGAATCAGAAACTTGGAACCCTCAGTTGGAAACTAAAATGAATTAGAAAATTGGAACCCTCAATTGGTACGAAAATGATGTCCAAGAAAACATCAAGGTTGCAGATTAAAATGAAGATCAATCACATTTTGAAAAGACACGAGTCAACAATCATCCAGACTTTCCCTAAGCATAACTTATGACTGCACAAGGAATCATAGTGTCAGTGAAAACCAATAATGCAAATTATAAAAATTGATTGGCTCTGGGGATATAGACGAGAAAATGGATTCTAGAGACAAATCTAACTCTCTCTCAATGCAAGCAAAAACCTCTGCATCAGGGAATGTCGACAAAGCATCCTACTTGGGCACTCAAAACACAAAGAAATAGACAAAGTTAGAGATGTCCTCTTACCCATTTCAAAAACGTTACTGTTATTTCTTATGCGATGAAAGATACTAGATACGTAAAAGTTGTGTGCGTAATAGAGTTAGATTAAAAGCAGAAAGAGGTGAACCTGAAACTCTACGAGTTGTTCAAGGTAATCCGGTGGACAGAGGTCGGGTCGGATGGATAAACCTTGACCCAACATAACAAAGGTAGGTCCGAGACGAGTGAAAATCCGTCTGAGCTCACCAGCTCTCTTCTTCATGTTCTACTCTATCTTACCTTGCCTCTGATCAGTTCCCCATTTGAGTGCGAAACCACCCAAAGCTCCCAATATATCCAAACTTCTCCCCAAAGCCTAAGTTCGAAATTGAGGTGCATCTCTCAGTTTTTGTTTTTCTGAAACCATAACTTTTACAAGATTTCAAACTCAGTAAAACTATTAGCTAACCTTGAGAGGCTGAGAGCCATTTTTGTGAGTGATGAGCTCCGGAGAATAAACAGAGGCATCAACAGCATGACCCAAAGCTCGCGCCTCCGCTTGAAGATCGTCAGCAAGATCAGCTCATCGGTATTGCACAACCGCCGCTGCAGTCAGCGATGGGGAAGGACTTGTCGGCGGTAATCTTCTGTGGGTCTAGCCTGAACGAGAGCCGCACGAGCAATTCTCCTTTGATTCACCAAGGAAAACTTGGATTTTCCGCCATTTGTTATTGAATATTGTAAACAAACACCATCACCGAGTAGAGTTAAACCCAGCGATTGAGCAACCAACAGACTCATCGTGTACGCCCCACGAAACCTAAATCAGAACAAGCAGCATACTTCTGGGTAGGTTCTTCGTAATTATGGAAGTTAAAATTCAACATCAATTTTAGAAATTGATTCTAGCTTCCGCCGAGGAATAGCCACACCAATTTTTTTTTCTTTGTATGCGAAAGAATGAGAGACAATGAAATCCATCACATTTTTTTGCTTGCTTTTTTCTTTTCCAATTAGACAACGACACATCATCAGTTCTGATAAGTATCTGAAATATCTATTTTCAGAACCGATTCTCACTATGTTTTTTCTTTTTGATTTATTTTTTGGGCTAAAAACCCTCTTTTTTTTATCTTAGAACCCTTATTGGAGCTGCTCTAAGAGCTAAGAACCCTTTTTTGGGCTAAGAACCCCTCTTTTTTTAACATGCTAAGACCATGTACATTAGGAGATGTAAAAGGGTTCTGTGACGTATTAAATACCTGAATAAACAGAAAAAATTAAAGCAAAAACCAAAAAAAGAGAAGAATCGGTTCTTATTTGAGAATTTGCAGAATCAGTTCTGATCCGACGACGTGGCGGATTATCATTGGTCGCTGGGAAATAAGAGGAAAAAACCACAGGGGTTTCATGTTTGTCCCTCACATTCTTCTTCGTCTTCCTAATTTTGCCCGATTTAACTCTGCAATTCAGAATCACCGTGGGGAACAAGACAGTGACATATGTGCCTATAGCCTTCTCTCTTTTCTAAGGGACAATGAAGAAAAATAATAATGGCGAATTAGATCTCGTCGAAGCTTAAAGCCGCCGAAACTATTCTTCAACAAGTACGATGCCGATGTTTCTTTCTGTTTCTTGTCGGTGAAAAACGAAGGAGGAAAATTCCTCAGGAATACTAGATTTGGAAGTCGATGGCTTCTAGTTGAATTTTGATCCCATGTTCTGGAGGTTTTGCTCAGGAACTCTTCACAACCATTTATTTTAATCTATTCCTAAGATTTTGAAGGATTAGATCTTCATTCTGAAATTGATGTGATCCAGACTAATTCTAGATGTGATTCATACTAGATGTCGAGATTCTCTATAACTTTGCAATTGATCTACGCATGATTCATAATCTAGGAGCATTTCTTGATTTGGTTTATGAGTTCTTGTCTTTTATCTCTTCAGGACTGATGCAAGTATGGATTAACTATGAAATGCCAAACAGATATGTGAATGTTGTGCTGCTCATATGTTCATCTGTTTAATATTGAACATGGGGAAGTCTTTTTGTTTCATTGGTCATTTTTGCTAAGGAGATTTTGTAAGCATGAGTAGTAATCTAGAAGCTTTTTTTATTTGGTTTATGAGCTCTTGTATATTATCTGCTCACGATTGTTGCAAGTATTGGATTATATATGAAATGCCAAACAAATATGTGAATTGTGTGTTGTATGTTCATTGGTCATTTTGAAATTGCAGATATGCAAATCGAGATAGGTTAAGTCCAGATGAAACTTTGATATTCTTCTTGAGATCACATCAAAGTTGTGTTTATGCTGTGTGATTTGGCAAGAATCAGGGGAGAAAGCAACAATGGTAGTGATTTTGGTGGAAAGATAATGAGAGAGAACATGAGTTTTAAGCCAAGTTTCAGCTTTAATGATACTTGAGGAAATCGCAGTAATGGTTTTGTTGTCACTCACAGTAACAGCAAGATCAAGATCAATAGTTTGTAGAAGTTAAAGGATTCTGTTATGGAGATTCAGTGCTTCAATGGGGGTTGATTCTGGACCAACTCTTGCATATAGATTATATAGATGAGTTGTTAAAAAGAGAAAGTACAAATCTCTATAGTTTCTTATTTGATCTTTTACCAGCAAAACCGAGAAAGGAGATGAAGCAGAATATGTAAAGAAGATGTTTCATTTTGGTCATGGATGTAGTCACGGATGTTTGTACTCAATACCGAGCTTTCATTTAAAACCAAGTTGGAGCTAACCGTGTTGGAGCTAGAATAGTGCCGTATTCAAGGGTCAGCGCGGTGGATTTATGGGGCGGCCTCGTGGTGGTTTTGGTGGTGGTAATTTCCGAGGTGGAAGGGGAGCTAGAGGAGGTCGTGGCAACGGAAGAGGACGTGATCAAAAGGTATATGCAGATGATCTTCATCTTGTAATGTATAATTAATTTTTTTTCTTAAGAACCCTTGATTAATATACACCAATGGAGATGCAAATTAACATGAGGTT
>OVAO01000829.1:389-17196 GCA_900406285.1 Biscutella auriculata | reverse complement strand
GTGAAATTTATTGATAACAAAAAGAAAATAGAGAGATTGCTTGCAGTTATTTAGAAAAAGGAGGATCCGAACTTGAAGGTGAACAGCAATTGTGCTACTAGGAAACATTAATATGGTGAGAAATGTGGAAATCATCATTTAACAAAAGAAATAATTGGTAAAGAGTGAATATTCTTCTTCTTCTAATAAGTGTATAAAAAAGTTGTAACTAATTTAACAGATAAAAAAAACATGCTTGAAATAATTAACTTGAAACAGTTCCGTTAAGTAAAGTGGGTCAATGAAAAGACTTGCGAATTTTACATGAACATAATAATGACTATTTTGGTTTCCACTAAAGAAGAAAACCCACAATATTTTGATACTTTCTCATCAAACATTTATACAAAACAGACAATATAGTTCTTAAATATAAAAAGAAGAAAGCAAGGAAACAGTTGGAACTTTACAAAAAAGAAAAATATACAAAAAAAAGGAAAGGAATGGTCAAGCAGAAGAAGGTGGAGGAGGAGCGGTAAGAGCGTAGGTCAGTCTATTAGAGGAGTTCTCAATAAAGCCAGCCACTCCTGCTGCTGATTGCGTATTTGATGGCAGAAACAGATCGTGCTTTTGGTCTTTATATGCACTCCATACCTTTTTCCATTTTCACCCAATTTTATTTTATTTTTTATCAAACCAACTTTTAACAAAACACACATTTATTTTCCATTGTTTTAGAATAAACTTACTTCCGAACCGTCAAGTATCTCACGCACTTTTGAGCAATGTGCACCTTCTGTTGCAAAACCATGCAATACCTGAAAGAAACAGAGAGAGAGAGAGAGAGATAAAGATTACATTTTCTAATAGTTTCATCAATACAATAAAACCTCTATTAACTAAAATCATATTTGATACTATGACTTTTATTATTATTATTATTATTATTATTGCATCTCCGTCATCAACAAATTCAAACTATTATAAACTAACCTCAACTGCAAGTACCCGCCCAATCGATGCTTCTGATTCGTTCCATTTCATTTGAGAGCTCAGACCAGACCTTCCGCCTGTCCTCCAGTCAAGCAACCCCAGAAGAACTTCGATAAGCCCAACCCTAGCCATTTTTGTAATTAACATATTATCACACCACTCAACATATACTAAGATGTCAATAACTGTCAAGCTCAAGTACAAAAGAAAATAATAATAATTAAGTTAACAGGATGACTCACTTTAGACCTTGCGCAACAAGCGCATCTCTTGCTCGGTTTCCGGCTACAACAACACGCTTGAGTGTCTCCAGTGCTAAAATGCTCCCACCAAGCCACCCTATTGCTTTCATGAGAAGTGGAACCACCTGGGTGTTTTTATCAACTTAAGAGTCATTACAAATGTCACAAGAAACCACTAATTGTGTGTGTGGTAGTAAGAGGATACATATAGAGTGGAGAACCTGCGCATTTCCAGCACTAGTTGCAGCCATTGCTTCGGCACATGCAGTACTAGCTGCAAGCTGATGTAGAACACGTAAACAACTAAGCCGAACACGTTCTTGAGTGGTTTGCCCAGGTATGCTTGAGGGATCAGCAGCCTCCGTTGCTTCATCAGAGCTAGATTCTTTAGCCTTCACTTCCCCTGAAGACATTGTTTCGCGCCTGCCCTCGTACGCCACAGCAGCAACAAGTTTCGGGACATACCCGAGATATCCTATGTGATCTGCAAGTGCAGGATGCACACGCAACAAAGAAACCAATGCAGCAGAGAGAAGAAGAGGGAGCTCAGGGTCAACAGGACGTTGTTCATAATGCGTTGCCGCCATTGCTGACAAATACTGATCCAGCAATCCTTCCAAAAATCTTTTTGGATTTCTCAAAGGAAATTTTGGATCTTTTAAAAAAAGCCTGACATAGATCCCACCAACCTAAAGAGAGAAAATTCATCAAGAATTATGCTTCCACATAAAGGAGTTTTTTTCTACTACTCTGAATAATATTTAGGATTAAATAATAAAACTAACCTGTGGCTCGTCTCTCATTTCTTGTTGACCAGGTGACTGCTCGGGTACATCCCATTCAATAACACAGCCTTTTTGTTGTTCACGATAAATATCTGATGCCATGGTCGCAATCTGTGCAGATAAAGAAGCTGCCATCGCTGGAGTCCACACAAGTTCTGGAGTCTCTGTGGTCCTCTCAAGCGCATGTACAACAGCCTCCCCAGGTCCATCACGAATGATAGATACAAGACCGTCCGGAAGGAATCTTACAAGTGTAATAGCAACTCTAGGCCCATGCATTGATTGTGCAACAAGCTTCCCCAACAGAGAAGCTGCTGCAGCCCTTTGCTGCATTGGAATTTCTTCTGCGAAAGAACATTTTCTGTCATTGATTTCATTGCAAGTAATCAGAAAGCCAATTAGGAAAAGAAAAAGAGTTGAGATATTATTACTTTGCAAAGGTAACAAAAGTTCCAGAATGTATACTACTCCACCATGTTTTGCAGCAGCCCAAGCGAGTTCTGGTGTGCTGGCCAAAGCATAAAGAACATGTAGAGCTCCCTCTCGGAAAGAAGGAGCAGAATGAAGCATTTGCAAGAGGAGAAGAAGACTAGATCCATCAGATACCATTGTCTCCAAGCAAGGAGCATAAGCAGTTAGGCGAGACAGGACATTCAGGCAAAGTTTTGGTATATCAGTTTTTGATGTAATGGGGACTGAAAAGCATTCAAAGAGAGGTAATAATCTCTCCTTAGACGAAAAAACTGAAGCCAGATCTGGATACTTTGTGAGCAAGTTCTGCAAAAAAAGGCATACACAAGATCAGGCATGGTAGTTCATTTTTTATATTTTCACATTTTTATTTTGTCAACATATTTTCACATTTACATGCGCCATATGAGTACCTGAAGAGCAGTCAATCCTAGTCGGAGGTGATCAATCAGAAAAAGGTCTTCCTTCTTCACCCCTTCACCTGATATTTCCATCGCCTCAGTTGATGATTTCATCTCCTCAGATGATGATCGATGATCGGAGTGTCCTTCAACCAATGAGGGTTCTGCAACGCTACTTTGAAGTTCTGGAGTACCATTAGATGAGCTGCTTTCTTCAATTAATTTTTGGTCCTCACAAACAGAGGGCAACTCAGTATGCACTAAAGATGATATAAAATCGATTAAAGCATTGCAGAAAGCTTCTGGCTCACTGATCTCTGAGTCGGGTTGATCATTATAGACCTTCAAGTAAACATTGCCAATAAAAACTTCTTTTGATAGTGCCTCATATGCAAAAGATTGCGCAGTTTTCAGATCATATGAACCATCAGGGCACTGGCAGGCACGTTGTTCATCCACAAAGTTTAACAGCTCTGATCGAGTGGCAGAGTTCCAGATAATCTGTGGAAAAAAATGATGCAATTATAGACTATTCAGCTAAAAGCTTAACATGCTTCTAACATTCAATGAAGTATTCATCCAGTTTTACATGTGCATACAGAGAAGAATCTTAAGAAATAGAAACTTCTGCAATATGATGACACCAGAGATATCTTTATCATGAGAGATACAAGCTTACATTCAAGTATAGACCAAAAACACAAGCTTACACCCAAGTATAGACCAATAATAATGGAAATGTAAATTCTGACGATGTTTATGCATTTCAATATTCTTAAACTGGAAAGGGAACCAAAACAGTACATGATAAAGCTTTACCTCTGGTGTCTCCAGATTTGTGTTTAGTTTGGATAACAAATCTTTGGCAGCTTCGTCTTTCAATAAACTAGCAAGCTTTGGAGTCAGCAATGCTCTGAGAACATTAGCCGCATCAGCATTGTAAGGTGTCAAACTCTCATCTGCACACAATCCGCTAAGCCTTGATAGAGCTTGTGATGCTTGTATGGCATGCTCATTCTTGGCAATTTGAATGCTTACTCCAACCCCATGAGACTCGACAGAATTAGATTCCTCTGCAGTTGAGTCATACTGTAGTAATAATGGAAGAATGTACCTGATCAAACAGACATAGCCATTAATTATTCTTGTCACAAGCAAAGGTAAAAATGAGTGCAACAAAGATACAAGGTTCACGTAAACAACTGTGCCGCTGAAAATTGCATCACCACGTTTACATTTTAATTACGTAGACATCATATGTGGAAATATACATGCATGAAAAAACAGGGTAACTAACATTTTGTCTTGTGATTGAACAAGAACATATGGACAGCACGAAACAGAAGAATATAGCTCACCATAAGGCACCGGCCTTTAGTAAACTATGCTGAAGGTCGGCGAAGACGGAAACATTGGCAATAGACTGGAGAGCAGCATCCACGGCTGCAGGCACAAGTTCTAGTTCCGTACAGTGCACAATGTCCTCAATCAGATTAGATAACTCTAGAAATTCAGCCCTTGCACTCTCAAACTGACTTATTACAGCAAATGAGTGCATTATATTTGTGACAATGATTGCTGCTGGTTCATGTTGTGAAGTTGTTGGCTGAACCACACACATGCAACGGGAGAGAAGAGTTGATAGAAGCTGTACACCACCATCTCTCACTAGTTCTTCACCGTTTAAGGATGATGCCGCACAGCTACACGACAAATAAAAGGACAATAAAATAGATAAGAATCGAGGTATGGAAAAAGTTAATTGCACAGATTAAGCAAGAGATATCGGTACGTTAACGAAACAAGCTCAGATGCTGCAACAAGAAGAGGGGCCCTATCGTTAGAAAGAAAGTTGTTGTCATCCTTGTCCACTGTAACTGCATCAAGTAGCATTGGATAGCCAGCATATTTGAATGGCTGCAATACGTGTCCATAATGTCGATATAAGATGCACTGTGCTTTCAGTAAAAGCAGTAACCTCCAAGGCTGAGGACCTTGCAAACCTTGCATTGTTGCCTATAAGCAGAAGAACGGATGTAAAGTATTAAATCTAGTGCCACGAAAACAAAAATCAAAATTTAATACTACACCATTTTTAATGAGTTGAAACACTAATCCACATTGCCAGAGTTTCATAGATAGAAGAAACACTATGAGCTTCTTTAGAAACAATCAAATACTAATTATATGGACTTTTATGAAGTGCAAACACCTAGGAAAAAGTTGACCAATGTTTTCTCTACTAACTGAAAACAATAACATAGTGATGGGAAAAGCAATTGCCACGTAGAGCATTCATCAATTGAGTTGAACATGAAATATAATGTGACCATCCAGTGTTCTAAAAGAGAGAGGCTATTGATATAATATAAGAAGCCATAAATTCCAGACAAAAGATTAGAACTTTGTGGACATACCTGTAGGCATTCATAAGCTTTTTGAACAGCCAGAAACTTTTCTCTTCCTTCTGGATTCTTGTCAGGATGATACCTCATCGCAAGCTTCCTATACTGGCGCTTTAGTTTCTCCTCATCAAGGTTTTGAATCTGTTTGGATATATTAGATATCTCCTCATTCAGGCCATCACTTGAACCATCATTCAGGGATACTTCTAAAATTTTGCAAGCTTCTTCTTCAGAAAGATCCATCGGTTTCCTAGTCAACTCTTCGCGCCACATCACGAGTAATGATTGTAAGAACTCTACATGTTCAACAATCACCCAATTTGGAAATCGGATCTCGTCACATAAATTTCTGAGATAATAACGGTGACACCACATCTCATCTCTAAGTTCTGGGTATGTAACAGGTGGCATGGGAGCATAATCATACAAAGAGTGGCAGTGCTGCGACAATTTCTGAGGATAGTCACCAAGATGCTGCAAAACCTGAAGAAAAAGAAACAGAGAAAGTAAAACTCATTAACTGAATTCAATCGTTTACAAATAGTCTTCAAGATAAAATGGCCTATAAAGCACAGGAGCGAATATGTAAATACCTGACATATAAGATTTTCTGCGCGCATTTTATGTGTCCATATAATCTCCGGAGTGTCAGAATCAGAAACCATGGCAGCTGCAAACGCAGCTGGTCCACTACGCTCTAACACATATAATAAGGATTCAGGGAGAAGACCACCCAATACACTTCGTTTAGCCAGGGGCAGAGAAGAGGAAACAGTAGCTTCTTCCCCACCATGAAAAGCTTGATGCACGTGAGTGACTGAGAAGAGTTGTGCGATCGAGTACAGATTGGATCCAGGGTAAGCAAGGGCAAAGTAAAAGGCCCCTGTGCTGTATAGGCGAATCATCGCTTTGGGGTTTCTGGTAACAACGTCTTTCAAAAGAGCAGCAGCAGCCTCCACAATTACCGGTTCGCCAGAAAGAANAGCCTTTTCCAAAAAAAAAAAAAAAAAAAAAAAAGAAATCAGATTAGCGTATGTTATAATTAACTGTTTTCAGTGAAGGGAAACAGAACAGCTCATTCTCCGACTTCCAGTTTTGCGATGAAGGAAAATTAGTAAGCAGGATTTAAATACTGACTGATGTTACTAGAGAGGAAAAACCTAGAGCAGAGTCAGGAGACGTGCCAAATACCATTAAATTGTAAAGGAACTTGACACATAACCTACCAAACACCTCACGAACGCAGCTAGAAGCACAGTAATGGAGAAAAAGAAAGGCATTACCTGAGCAATGTGAGGAAGACAACGCGGACTAGACAAGATTCGTTTTACTCTTGGTGTTGGAGTTACAATCTCTCCTGCGTCATCCAAATCTGAATGTGCCGATACCATGCTATGCAATATTGACAATGCAGCATCCCCTACCTGCATAGCATTTAACCAATTAAATTGAGTATTACATCAACTTGCAGGAATGACAACAGAAAGACAAGGCAATGTACATGAAAGGCATACACCTTTTGGCATGTTAAGCAAGATAAATGAAATGTGAATAGCAAGTCACACGTTAAGTAAACCATATAGCTTCACCTGTGTGGGTGTGAGGACTGGCACTCGAACAGCTACTGCCCACCTAAGTTCACGAATATCACGCAATTTCTTCCAGTCTGGCGTTCCCAAAGCCCGACACTTTGTTGTCCAGTTAATATCCTTTTTAGACCATAAACTTCTGATGACGTCCTTCTGTACAGGTCCAACTTCCGCGCCACCTTTGTCAGTGTACATCCATTCCTTGGCAGGCTCCATAAAAGCAGTAGCAGCAATTAAATTTGACTGCAATGGAATAGGAGTCCTCTCTGAATTTTCATGAACAACCGTCAGCAGATCTACAGCTAGGACAGAACCACCAACCACAACACAACCTTCGATGTTGAACAAGACCTTGACTAGAGCCTGCATGTATGACTAAAAAAGTAAGTAACAAAGCATGAAAAGAGATGCAGCTCTTAACTATCTCTCGGAAATATTGTGTGAGACATAAAACCTACTCAGAATTAGCGGAGAAAATAATAACTAGAATACAAAAAGTGGGAAGGGATATTTTGTTAAGTTAATGATACCTTCAAGAGAATAAGCAGGCGATGCCTCAAGGCTCTATCATCTGTCCTGTCTATCAGTCCTGTAATATGTGCAGTGCCTTCAAAAGGACCTATTATATTGTAGTGTTGCTCATAGACAATCGCCATTGCTCTTGCACAAAGCTCCCTAACAGACGCTCCTCCCCCTCCCCCAAAACCATCAAGCCTACTCATATCACACCAGTCGCCTGATGAACCCAAGTCATCTGGAACAGCACCATCAATAAAAAGCCCCATATCAGCATCACACTGGAAGCGATGATAGAGTGCCCAGAAAAAAGCAACTGGATCACGAAGAGGGAAATCTTGTGCCTTGCCAACACTCCCACTTTCAAGCAACAACCGAAGATAATATTGACCCACACAAACTTCTTTTGACAAGCTGGGATAACTAACAGAGAACTCAGAATAGTTCCAAGATATACGTGGGACAGTCTCCTGGCCAGTTGTGGCCTCAACAGCCAAACGGTCTGGGGAAATATCTTCGGTGCGCTCTTTCTCCACATCTAGGTTGTGAACCTCAGCCTTCAGAGCTTCCCTTAATTCTTGCCTGGTACGTTCATTCCAGATGAGATCTGCACGATTATGATCTAGACCAAAGGCTCGCCAAAACTCACGCCAGTTTAGAAGTAGCTTTCCTGAACCTACAGGTGTACTTTCTACAATAACTTGGGCAGGAGCTGGAAGTAC
This sequence comes from Biscutella auriculata, assembly GCA_900406285.1. Lineage (NCBI taxonomy): Eukaryota > Viridiplantae > Streptophyta > Magnoliopsida > Brassicales > Brassicaceae > Biscutella > Biscutella auriculata. Next base: position 9,093 of record OVAO01000829.1, on the reverse strand, counting down.
TGAATTCTGGAGACCATACATGTTTGGGTCAGAACCAACTAGATCAGATGCATTTGTCTCAGGTTGCTCATGCCCATTTGCATTTGACGGGGAAGAAGCAAATGCTGGATAGCCATTTTTTGAAACCCCAGCAGTAGTACTATCACCACATGGAAATGCAGAAGCCTGCAGATCTGAAGCTTCGGAGGAAGAATTTGCAGCAGGCCTTTGAAAGTTATCGGTCACACTACCAGCATTTACACTAATCTGTTTTGCTGCATCGCCAATTTCAACCTTATTACCAGGGGGAAGGGGAAAATCTTGAGCACCCAGTCCTCTTGTAATGCGTCCTCTTCTCTGCTGAAGTAATCTTTTCTGCCGTCTATTTGTTGATGATCCTTCTTCATTTGTATCCCCTAGAACCTCATCTGGACGTGTAAGTAAATATGCAACAAGCCCAGGTGGCAGAACTCGAGACAATAGATCCAAGGCTGGTTGGTAAGAATCTGCCCAGAGTGCCACGAGTTGCCTACTCACCTCACGACGCTCACTGGCAGGAAGGGAGAACGCATTCAATAAATGTCTCAACAAAGCACCATCGCGCAATGCAGCATCACGCATTGACTCTGCAGCAATTGCATCTTCTTCAGCTATTGTACGCATTATAACAGCAATGGTCTCCCTAACACTTTCTGCAGGATGTGCAAAGAGTGCAAATAAACGACGGCGTAGGGCAGCTACTTGGCGTAACAATTCAACGAAAACAGTGTATTGGGTAGTCTCTCCATGTGGATCACAAACCATAGCCTCAAAGACTTCAACAATCGCCATGGAAAACAGAGGTGAGACTGACATGGGCTTCAATCGATTGACCAGGATGGTAACATAACCTTGTTGGGCAAACAAAACAGACTTGGTATGCATGATAGTTGCATGTTTTTCGCCTTTGGAATCTGGTACAGTACTTTGATCTGCTGACCAACCTCCTACGAGGGATGCAATAAGCCCAGCAGCTTCAGCGGCCACACCTTCAGAACCGTTCCTAAGTAAGCCCATTATCCTATTAACAGCAGCAGGAAAAGACATTATATGAGATGCTGCACTTCTGGAGGACAATAACCTACGCAGGCATGCAACAAAGCCAATGACAGTTGCAGCAGCTTTAGGCGAAGGAGGTGGCAAAGGCGGAGCATCTAGAGGGAGATTTGGAGTTGATGGGAGCATTGTAATCAATGCCATCAAAGTCACCTCAGGGACTTCAATATTAGCAGGCACACCTGTATACGGGATACAAGCATTGAACTCCCTTATTCTGCGCCATAGTCTAGCCCTACTACCAGGAACAGATCCTCCTTCGGCAACTGCATCTTTTGCAGCAGCAGCTAAATGTTTTAGATGTAAAGTGCAAGTTTCCATATCAGCAACAAGATGTTGTGGTCCAAAGACCAAACTAACCCTTCCACAGGGTGGATCTATGCGATGACCAGGCATGGTAAGCCTTGGTAATACTGGTATCGGGTGTTGTCCCTACATCATATTTCCTCCAAATATCAGAATACTCTTCAAACGGAAGATTGAGTCTAAGTAAAGCAAAAGACGAATAGGAAAGGTTATCGAACAAACATATCCGCCTAAAAATGATGAGTCTACGTACTTCGGTTTGCAAAATATCAAGAATAGCTGCAAGAAGGTTGTCTCGAGATATGCTGCCATAGACCTAGAATATGTGACACAGAAGTTAGATAATCCTGAATAAATATGTAACACAGAGCAAAACAACTCACATGAACTGGACAGCCATCACTGAATTCAATAGCAAACATTTGAGGCTCCTCTGCGAACCGGACAAGTGAACTCACTGAAGATAGAGGACGAACGATAACAACCTGCACACATCTAAGCAGTAGTCTCAGTATTTGACAGAAAAAACCAAACTCAACAAGTAGAAATTAAAAGGCACTACCTACTTAGTTTCAGTCATACCATTATAACCTCTCAAAAGTGGTAACTTATTTGACTTATGTTCAATTACCAGCAAAGCCATACCACAGAGAAGATATTACAATAAAACTCTAGTATTACCCGGAAAAAATAGTAGAACAAAGAAAAGTAAAGCCGCATAAAATACTCGTATAGTAAAACAATTCTGTTTAAAACATTTTGCCAACTTACTTCATAGTTATCTATTCGCCTTTCAACAAGGGAGGCTTTAGTAAGAATCAGCTGACGAGATACAGCATCACCATGTTCACCAAGTCCTCCTTTGGGGCCAATTGCCAAGCTTAGTCCAGGCATGTTTAGAGTTCCATGAGCAGCAGATCTCAATCTAGTAACAGACCACCACCCATTAGGAGTGTCTTCTGCCCCAACTGCTTCTTTAGCTGCATAGCAAAGATTGTAATAACTTGCAGCCATGAGAAGAGATGAAAAACAAGATAACAAATGATGAGACAGTGAACATGACAAGAAACATAAGCAAGAAGGGTTGCAAGTACCCCGTTGTGTCATATAATCTGATGCTGTCAACGATTGTGAACCATCAACTGACAAGAAAACCCCAACCATGGACTTTGCAGTCTTAGCCTGCAAATGAAATTTGCAATCATCAAGCTATATTTGCAATGTTGCATTGCCTAATTAATTTTTAATGCATAGCCTAACTACAATTTTAAGCATTGTCAGATTAAACTTTAAGGCAACAAGTATCACAAAATTTAGCAAAACGTATGTAATTTCTCAACTAATGCCAAAGCATCTCATTAATACCAAACTTGCGACAATGGAGGAATTTGTTGTCCCAGGTGCAGCTCTGAAAGCTTTCGACTTTCTCCCATACATGGGACACAGAACAAACGCAGCAGAGTCACTTGATTTTGTCCGGTATGCATCAGAGAGAAGAATAATTGCTGGGGAATCCATGTCTCTGAAGTCCAAAATCCACCGTGAATCACCCGATTTTGAGTCGATGAGCTCCAAACCGACATATGTGACCCTCAGTGTCTGGAAAAAAAAGAAGAAATTTCACTTCAGTTAGTAAAAAACGCATCATTAAATTTCTACAAACAGTTGCAACTTTCAAATGATTCTTGGTTGTTGCAAGTAATGGAAAAAGGAATCAATCCATAGAAAATAAGAATGAACTAGTCTTAAGAACTCTAGTTAATTACTGAAGAACACGATTATCCTCCCCAGGTAATTTCACACAAAATTAAGAGCACAGTAAACATTGCAAGATACTAGCTGCATCAGCTTAATACCTAACTATCTAAAGACCAGAAACTTCAGATACATTGAGCATCTAAAGAGGCCTACTCCGACTTGACTTGACTTCAAACCCAAACTAACCTCACCAACTATACCAATTTGACAACAGAAGCAACCATCACAATTCAATAACAAAGAAACCATGCATAAAAGCCAAAAAATGGAACCAATGTAAAAAATACTTACATAGGGAACCCACTCTGCATTCCTTCTCCTGAGATGGAACACCTGAAACTCAGCCACGGGTCTAATTTGGTTCCATCTAAGCCGATACAACTCCGTTAGAACACTTGCTCTGCACCTAGACGAAAACTTCATAGCCTTAAACTTGCCCTTCCCATCTGTTCTAACATTGATAGTAAACTCACCACCAACACTATCCGTATTCTCATCTCTTCCAATCAAAGGTGAAGCTCCATCATAATTATTTCCAGTATCATACGAATTAGTAACCGAGAGAGTATTCGGATCAAGCGTCACAATTCCGCCGCTTGAAATACAAAGGATCCTTTTATAACGACCACGCCAGGAGTGTTTGACCACATGATACCTAGCAAGATACTCCGGCTCTTCAACGGCGACGCCGGTTGTTGACGCCACGTTACTTCTCGTAACTGAGTCCATTGTGCGATCAGATCCAACGACGGTGCTCACGGAATCGATGAACTGTAAAGTATTGCTGTTTCGTGAAGCATTACCCAAAAGAGGTCGAAGAAAATCCCAAAATCCTACCCTGGTTTGATCGGAGACGCCAGGATAATGGCGGGAACTAGATTGATTTACCCCCAGCGCTCTACTTGGTTATAGCAAAGCCACCGAGGCAAGAGATCTTTCAACTATTGATCCAAACGGAATCTTTAAACCCTAATTTCCCATACGCAAAAGCGAAATCGCCATGACCACCACAAGAAAGCTTTGAAAGTAGCTAAACTGCAATTTTCTCAGTTAGAAAATTTGGTAACGGATCAAAAGCAAAGGAAATCGATCGGAGAAGAGAGAAAGAGTCGCTGATGAATTTACAGTCTGACGACTTTGCGAAGGTTAAAGGTTAAAGGCAAATTTTGAGACCGTCACATTCGGTGTGTGTCTCTTTCTCTGGTCTAAATTTCTGCCATCAATTTTTCATTTAGGGAATTAAACAGATTTTAAAACACGAAGACTCGGTAGATTTTTTTGTGTACCATTTTTTTCTTAACCATCACAGCTAGATCTAGGCATTCGGGTTATCCAAACATGAATCGGATAAACCCGATCGGTTTGAAGTTTTTTTGTCAGAGCCATTAGATCCATTCGGATTCGGTTTTGTTTTTTCGGGTTGGTTTTTACCTTACGAATGTGATCCAAAAAAATTTCGAGTTGGTTCGGGACCCGAATAATTACGGTTTTTTACCCGAAAACCCGAATAATTACGGGTTTTGGACCCGAAAACCCGAATAATTACGGTTTTCTGACCCGAAAACCTCAATAACTCGAATAATTGTGTTGTCGTCGAGTCTCGGGGAGGTAAAAGTGAATGAAATTAGGATGTAGGGTGTTAAATATTTCGGGTATTCGGGTTGTAAATTGGGTATCGGATTTTACCCGGACCGGACCAAAATCAAAATTGTCATTCGAATTAAACCCGATCGGGTTTAAGCCAATTTATTTTCTTATCCGAACCCAATTTTTTGGGTCGGTTATGAGGTTACCTTTCGGGTTCGGGTTTTATGCTCAGGCCTAATCACAGCGAAGCTATCTTTTTTTTAGAATGAACCGATTATATTGAAAGGAAAATTACAAGGTAATGAGAATTTTGAAGATTTACAAGCATAGGGTATTGATGTATTTGAGCTTTCTTTGCTAATTTGTCTGCTTGTTGATTTTGCGTTCTCGGTATATGTCGAAATGTAAAGTTCATAGTCTTGGTTCTGTTGCAAATTTCTTGTAGATGAATTTTGAGATGATGATTTTGGAGGTTTGCAAAGTTCTTGCCCATATAGTCAGTGATCAGTTCGTGAAACTGATTGGAGTCGGTGATGATAACACTATAACCCAGTTGCGAGAGATTTTGAGTAGCATGTAACATCGTCGTGGTCTCCGCTTCGACCGATGTGCGAGTGGCTGCTACACTGTCGTGGTCTCCGCTTCGACCGATGTGCGAGTGGCTGCTACATTGTCGTGGTCTCCGCTTCGACCGATGTGCGGAGCATGTTCGATCTTTCAAAACCCAAACATAACCCATAGGTTCATTGTTTGATATCCATGAAGCATCTACAAAGCAACATAATTGGTTTCGAATTGCTTGTGAGGAGGTTGACTCCGTTTGATGAGAAGGTCCCGAACGGAGCTGACATGGTGTCAACTGGGATTGCGATGGTAAGTCTGCTTCATAGTTCGCTTCCTCTCAGGCTCGTTGGTCCACTCTAGCTCTATTGATGAGGTTAGGTATAGCTTCACTGGTACCTTCAAACACAAGCAAGTTGCGACATTTCCAAATATGCCATAGCCAAAAAGCAACTAAGGCACATCGTGCCAGATCTGGATTCAATTGAAAAAGTGACGCTAAAGCGGTGATTATGTTTTGTTTCTAAAGTGTCTCTTGGTGTCTGCAGCGAAGATAACTCCCAGATTTCTGCAGCAACTCTACAGGCTTAGCAAAGTATTTGGCTCTCAAAACCCTTGTCAACAGTGTACGGGGTTGAGTGAGTATATTCCAGGCTTGTTTCAATAGCATGACAATGTTAAAATCACGGATATCCCTAAAGCCGAGACCCCCTTCGAGTTTTTGCAAGGTTATCTTGACCCAAGATTTCTAGTTTATGTCGTTCTTTCCTTGCTTGCCAGTCCACCAAAAGCGACGAATAAGAGTATTCATTTCATCGTGTATTGATTTTGGTAAGAGAAAGCATCCCATTGCGTATTACGCCAACCATAGAAGAACAAACTTTATGAGAGTTTCTCGACCCGCTTGAGATAACATGTTATTTTTCCAGGAGGAAATTCCGGTTCGGAGTCGATGGACGAGATAGGAGAAAGTCCCTCTTTTTGATATGCCTATGTGGTATGGCTGCCAAAGATACGTTCCAAACCCTCCCATTTTTCTTATACTGAGGATGTCTTTGATTTGTTCTTTTAGAGAGGATTTAAGAGGATTGACCTCTTGGCCTGATAATTGTTCATAATGAAGGAGGATTGATCAGAGCATACGATAGTCCTCTTGGGTGGCTCTGCAGAAAAGCAAAGAGTCGTCAGCAAAAAATAGGTGGGTGAGGCTCGACGCTCGGCGTGACACTCAGAATTCTCATAGATCCCCTTAGGCTTGGTGATAGTGTAGCAAACTACTCAAATCTTCAGAACAAAGAATGTAGAGGTAAGGTGACAAGGGGTCGCCTTATCGAATGCCCCTGGTCAGTTTAATGTGGTCGGTCGGCGTGCCATTGATAATGATTTGATAGCAGACAAAGCTTAAGCATCGCATGATCCATGTCATCCATTTGTTATCGAACCCCATCTTGTACATTAATTCCTCTTTGTAGTGCCACTCCAATTTATCGAATGCTTTACTTATATCAAGCTTCAGAGCGACAGTTTTGTCTTTGTTATCTTTCGTACTAAGTGAGTGCATGGCCTCATGTGCCAATAGAATATTACCGCCCAAGTACAAACGTTGACTACTCCTCCGAGATGATCTCATTCAGGTGGGGCAATACATCGTCTAGCCTTGGGTTTGTTTTTCCTATCTGCTCTATATCTCAAATAAGAGACATGTTGCCTTGCTTTTCTTTTGAGATGAACTGTTACCGGTTTGTGGTATGACCCCAACCAATCTCAAGTTCTAACTACAACTTGAGGGAAGTGAATAAAGAACGATTGGTTTCCCATCGCTTTATCGAGTTTTGCCTTGATAAAATGTGCATGTCGCCTCCCCATCCACCTATAACGGCCACCATCGGTATGTATGTCCCTCAGACGTGCCTTCTTACAACAAAGATTCAATATATTAGTAGAATTAGGGCTTGTAGGGTTACCTCCTTTCTTTTCATAAGAGTAACGAATGTCGTTGAAATCACCAAGGACCAGGAGCTGTGAGCTGCAGTGAACAACTTTACTAGTAATCCTATTCCAAAAAGTACCGCGAACGGCATTTTCCGACGGACCATATATATAAAGCACTAAACAATTAAAACCAGAAAACTAAACTTCAAATATATTAGGTTTGGATTTGCATCCTTAATATTTACACAAACAGGTTGCCTCCAAAATACATGATTAATAAAGAGACGCAGATGGATTGATAGGTCAATGATGCAAATATTATTGGTAAAATGGCTATTATATTTATTTGGTATTTGGGAAAAAGCTTTTAAGAAATGATATTCAGTTGGTCAAAGGAACTTTGGTTAAACATGATATGGAACAAGTCATGTACTATGTTCGATGGGATATATGGTCAAGACGAATCCACAACAGGACAGAACAGTTGGGCCTCGTAATATTCTGAATAGAAGAATATGAGTTCTAAAATGTTCTTTGGAAAAAACCATGCTTGTTTGGTAATTTGGTTAAGCACAAGTATTTTCCTCAGAGGTACAAGCCTACTAGATGGATATTTTGGACGTTCACCTAGTGTGCTACTAATGGTACAACCATAACCTTAGAAGAACTAATTTTAGTCTAGCCTCTGCTTCTGCTTCCGCCTAGAGAATATCATAGCAGCCATTGCCAGCACCAACAACTCCAAAAATGGCCTCGGATTTGGGAAACGACCGAGACAAAGCCCGCCAATATCCAATTCCTAGCGCCTGAATCGGAAATTGTTGAACTAGGGAGAGAGATCCGCCTGNTCACCTAGTGTGCTACTAATGGTACAACCATAACCTTAGAAGAACTAATTTTAGTCTACCCTCTGCTTCCGCTTCCGCCTAGAGAATATCATAGCAACCATTGCCAGCACCAACAACTCCAAAAATGGCCTCGGATTTGGGAAATGGCCGAGACAAAGCCCGCCAATATCCAATTCCTAGCGCCTGAATCGGAAATTGTTGAACTAGGGAGAGAGATCCGCCTAAAGAGGAAGTCGCCTCTGCCACCAACCCGTGAAATAGGACCCAACCGGATGAGAAAGAGAGAAGCCATAACTTTTTAGGAGATCGCCAGATCTTGGCCGAGGGGAACACCGTCCAGAGACTTGCCAGCCACAGACTCCCGTCGCTGCGCCAAGCACATGGACCGACAAGAGAAACACTCTCTGAGCAACTGTGAAGTAGATCGGGGACATCTACAACGCCAAAGAAGGCCAAAAGACAGAGAGGAGGAAGGCTTACCGAAGCTTTAGAGGGGATGCCCTAGGCCGAGATCGAGAAGCGCCGACCGCTTAAGTGGTCGAAGGGCCTTGAGCCTCGCCTCTAGAGAGAGTGTAAGCGAGTTGGCTCTCCACCAACGACGAAGCTGAGTTAAAGCCTAGAGAGGGTGGAAGAAGACT
>OVAO01000828.1:0-17955 GCA_900406285.1 Biscutella auriculata | reverse complement strand
AAAACCCTAAGGGGGGGGGGGGGGGGGGGTGTCTCTCATCACGAAAGACATTATTGAAGAAGATAGCCCAACTATTCCAGAAACTATCGAGCCTTATGTCCTGAAACTCCCATTTCCGGGCCGCTTTCCAAAGGAGCTATTTTTAGAGAACTTGAGAGAAATAGAAGCCGCAATTCCGCGAATGGCCGAATGCTTAGCCAACCCAAATTTCCCGCAAGCCATCAAGGACCGCGCAATCCAACAGCTCAACGATCTCAACACGCTCAAGGAAAATTTCCTACCTGGATCTACCACACCAATCACCATACCACCGCTCGGTCCTACTAAGAAAGCGACCAGAGAGTTTCACAATCCCTTGCACTATCAATTCGATCAAATTGGATAATTTTCTATGTGATTTAGGTGAAAGCATAAGTGTAATGGCTTTGGTGGTCGCTAAAAAATTGGGATACTCTTCTTTTGATCCATGTAGGCAAAACATAATCCTTGGAGATGCATCATCACGAAAACCCGAAGGAATGTTAAAAGATGTACCACTCGCGCTGAAAGGTGTAGAGGTACCCACAAACTTCGTGGTGCTTAAGATGGAGCGGGAAAGCAACGAACAACTAGTATTGGGAAGACCATTCCTAACTGCAACCGAAGCCGAGATCAGTCTAAAGAGGAGACATATCAGCTTTGATTTGAAAGGCGGAGGTCTGCAAGTATATGAAATGAAATCTCTTTCAAAAGAGGACAAGGGAGAGTTGAAGCTCTCGTTTCTAAGTGATGAAGACGAAGACTCAGGGGATGAGGAGCCAATAGTTGGAAGATTTGGTGAAATTGAGGAAGTACCATAGGGAATACCGGTCCAAGAAAGGAGGATCGATCTTGGGTTGTATCATATCTCATTGACGGTCAACGGTTTCTATTTCGAAGATACGTTGTGCGATTCACGGTTGGTGGTGAATGTTATAACAACAAAGATGTGTGCAAATTTAGGCTTAACAGTTCAAGAACCACCAATGTGGGATCTCACTGCTTTTGAAGGACCGAGATTGCGATCGACCGGAGCAATTTTCAACGTGGCTTTGCAAATATCCAAAGGAGTGATCCATACTGAATTCCATGTGTTTGGATCACCTTTGAGCGAAGAAAGACACATAATCCTCGGGAGACCTTCCCTAAGTGACGCTGAAGCATCTGTAGAGTTTTACTCCAAAAGGATGATCTTGAACCGCATCGACAGCCACATTTCTACTCACCTGAGCACGCTCCCTATGATCAACCACCGAGACCACATGCTCAAGCTCCCCAAGGAGTTCCCATTCAAGAGGCCATTCAAGGGCAAATGGTTGAACTTGTGGGTGAAGTTCGCCACAACCGTCGCGTAATGGACAATGCAAGGGCATTGCAGAGCCGAAACCACAACAATCTAGTGTCCAATGTAGAGATCGTGAGAATTCGAATGCGATATGGAAGACTAAGAACAAGAGGAGAGATAGAGGAGTTGCGTGTGAGGTTGAGCGAGCTCGAGATTGAATGCAACGCGTGATAAACGCAAAACCAAGTCGAGCTAAGGACTTTAAACAAGCTCACTTGGGAGGAAATCCCAAGATATCCTTTGTACATACTTGACGTTATTTTCTTGAACTTTTTACATCTTTCCTTCGTTTAAGTGTGAATTTTTTTTCCTTTTGTTAGATTTGTTTGAAGTTCGCTTCTTTGCAGGTCTTAGATGTGCCGGTCTATTCAAAACTGAATCCACCATCCCGGAGATGGTGTTATACAAGAAGAATCAGATTGAAGAGCAAAGAAGACAAGGAAATCTTGGTTTGGGAACCCGGTGTGATGATCCCGATCTCTAATCCCGGTCACTCACACCGGGATGACATCTTAGGAATTCTAAAATTCCTGTAGCAGGTCTCGGTCAAGACCTCTGTCATAAATGACTGGGACAAAACCCCCTATTTTCTCCCACAAGTTCATCCCGACCACCCCATCCCGGTTAATCAGACCGGGATTCAACTTCAATAAGGGTCCCAATCAGAACAGTCCCGGTCACCGGGAAGAGGTACGCGGTACGGGTTTTCTCAGGTTTAGAGAGATTTTTTTTTCAAAATTTCTCTTTCTTTCTTCTTCTTCCTTGCGAAAACCTCCGAAAAACCCTACTCTTCAACTTCGATTTTCATCAAAACTTAACTGTTTTTCGCCATTCAAAAGCCAAAACTCAAGGATTTTTCACTCCTAACTTGAATTTGCATTCCATTCATCATTCCAATCAAGGTAAACCCCAAAATCACTCAACTTTTGATGTTCTTTCCTCACTTTGAAAATCGATTCTTGGAACTCGAATTTTAGGGTGTTTGATAGTTCTTGTGCTTCATTGATGATTGAATGAGTGTTGGTTGATGGATTCCTTGTTTGAATGCGACCCTTTAATCAATTTCTAAGGATTTTGGAATTTTTTGGGACTTTTGTTCTTGAGATTTTCAATGTTTTGGGTAAGATGATGCAAATTCCAATTTTGGGAGTACTTGGCGCAATTACAGTCTTAGTATCATGCACGAATAGGTTGAGAACCAAATGCGTTAAGACTTATTGTTGATTGTGGATTGATGACTTTTTCAATTTTCATTCGATAATGCTAAACGATTGTTTTTTAGGTGTATTTTGGGAGATTTTTGATGGGTGCTTAGCGTGTCGCATGGTGATTCTCAATTTCTAAATATGACCTCATTCGATAATCCATGGAATTCATCTCTTGTCATGATCATATTTAGACGATTGCTCGCTTTCTCATACCTTGAATATGTGACCAATGCCTACTCTCTAGTTGTAGGATCTTAATGGGTCAAGAAAAGAGAGCTACTAAACGAGACAAGGGAAAGGGAATAACGTCACCCTCCTCACCGCCACCTAGGAATAAGGAGAACTTGAGAGAATAATCCTTGGATGTTCCGGTAGTAGGAGTTAAGAGACTCTTGGGGAGAAAAAAAGCCGCTCTAAGGAGAACAATAGCAGAGAATTCCGAACCCTCGACAAATGTTCGAACCAAGGCGGCACATCAAGAATGGGTCAAGGCTGCAAAAGCTAAGCTCAAGAAGCTAACCACCCCTCAGTTCTTTAAGAAAAATTTGGATTCCAAATGCGTGGGAACGCTCTTTCCTCACCCTCCTACATTGGATGCTTTGGGTATCTTGGAAGACGTTGCTATGATTATGAACGGAATGGGCATTGGTAGCATTATGGCATGGGAACATGAAGCTTACAAAGTGGCAAAAACTTGTTTCATGGTTACTTTAGAGGTCTATACTACTTGCAGTGATTTATCTGATCAGTATGGAGGAGGTTTCATCAGATTCTCTGACCTGAACAAGAAGGTTCATAGGGTATCTTTCGCTGAGATTGCCGGTATTTATGAGTTTGCCTTACGTGGAGAGCCATATTTCAAAGAAGCACATGCGGATAACGACCTTATCCATTCCATAACAGGCAGAGGAGATTTCCTAGGAGGAAAAACCAAGGCTGCTACCATTCGCCACCCCGCGGTCAGATATGTTCAAAAGATCCTAGCCAACTTTTTCTTTGTCCGACGTGAGACGGGGGAGATCTATAATGATGAGATGCGGTTCATGAGATTGGGTATTGGTTCTATCCTCCGCGAGTTTAGGGATGATCAATCGTTATTTGGAAACCTTGAGGGACTTAGACCGAGTATAGTGAAGATCTTCTGCTTTGAGATGTTGGATACTCAGGAGCGCCTGATGCGCATGAAGGATACCAGGCTGCAGGTGAGCATTGGTGGTTGGATAACACCTCTGCTTAAGCATGCAGGAGCTGCCCTTGATGCAGAGAGTATTGGACCACGCCATCTCGATATCGCTCACCTCAGGAAGTGTCACTATCTTAATGGAGTTTCTTTATCGGGGCAAAGATAGATTCGTTCCACTTCCCCAACGCTGAATCATGGACCTGAGTGACTCGGCCGACAACATCGCTTTTCTCATTACTCCGGCTAACCTCGTTGATCCTCCTCCTCGCAAACCCGCTGCCCGATCCGCTCCTAGCACCTCTGCTGTTCATCCACCTAGCTCTCAGCCTCCCACGCAATATGAGCCGCTCTTTGATTATGAGGTAAATCCTCCAAGCTAGGTTTATGGTAGTGCTCGTTACTATACCGACCCGTTGCCTGTTCCTTCAGAGCCAGGACAGATTAGATACTTGGTTGTGGCGAACAACAAGAATCTTCAGTGGATCAGGTATTTGGACACTATTGTGAGGTCAATGGTGCAAGCAGTGAAGAAGGGCAAGAGCGAGGCCAAGAAATTCAGGAAAACCATGAAATAGCAAGTTTTTAGCTTATGAGAAGAAGCTAGACCAGCTAGCTAGGTTGGTTGCAGAGAAGACACAGGACGGAAAAGGTACTAGCGGGAACAGACCAGTCTACAGCTACACTAGGCATGGTACCTTTGAGCCTTTCTCCGATTCAGATAACACTCCGCCCAGGGCCTCCGTATTTGAGATGCTCCAACGCCATTCTATCTCAGCTCCACCGCATGCTCTGTCCGACAACGAGTATCCCACCTTCCACTCTGACGACGAATATGATCCGTCCGCCTACTACATGTAGGTATTGTTCCCACCTTTGTAAATAAGCACGTTTCCCTTTTATTTTGTAGACTTTTATTATTTTCCGATTCTTTCTCTGAATATTGGATTACATTGAGACAATGGCGTTTAAGTTTTGGGGAGGAACCCTCTTTTGGACTAATGTTGTGTTCTATTTTGTTTCTTGCATTCCATTATATGTACATATGTATTTTTTTGTTTTTGCTTTGTTTTCATTTATCCGATTTTCCCATATTGTTTGCAAAGCATATGTAGATAGGATCGAGTCGCATGTAGATTGCATTGCATTTCGTTTTTTAAAAGAAAACTAAAGCGTTTGAGACCCTCGATCATCGATTTTAGCATAGTAGCATCAAAACGTCTCGAAGTCTATAGCCTTAGAATGCTTAAAAATCCTTGTCCTTGGCATTGCAACTTGCTAGACTAATGTTGCTTTCATGACTATTAGAGTTTAATTTGGACTTATAATTAACATGATCATATACTACTTCACTTGTATTTTATGGCTTCTAACATTTTCTTAAGCAAGCTTGGGCATTGCAACCGAAACACTTATAGCCCGACTTGGTCGTTCTCATTTTAAGGAAGATTCCCTCTCACCCATTACTACCTATACCTAAACACTTGTGAGTTCATTCTTACTTTTAGTGTTTGATGATTTAGTAAAATCTTGCAAGATTCAGAGCGACATTAGAAGCATCCATCATGGGTAGCTAGGTAGAATAGGCTTGGAATGAAACTGAAAAATGCTTGGGTATATCTAGGACTTGATATCATTCGGTTCAAGGGTAGCCTAAGTTGATTCGGACTAATGTTGAGATGGGTTGTTTGGAAAAAGAAAATGAAAAGAAGAGGTTTGGCAAAAGGAAAGAAGAAGAAAAGCACCAAGAGGAAAAGAAAAGAAACTTTAAGAGACAACCAAAATGGTGAATGACTATGACTCAAAGCATAAAAAGAAAGTTCAATATGCTCCAAGAAGAAGGCACTACAAGAAAGAAAGAAACTTAAAAGCAAACATTGTCTTGGAGAAGAAAGATGCAAAGGAAGCAAGAAGAGTCAAATTTGAATTGGAATAGAAAAGAATCTCTTAAAAAGATTGGAATTGGTGTAAGGGTAGAAGAAGTTAAGTGGGTAGACTAAGATTGAAGTTTGGGAGTTGATATATGCTTAATAGTATATGCCCCATTGCTCTTTGTCTTTCTTGCTTTTACTATAATCTCTTCACTTCGCGAGAGAAACCGCATTACAAATAACCCCATTCCGTGTGAAACCTTTCTCTTTAGCTTGGAGTCCCCTTTTTACCAAACCCTTGTGTTGAAGTTTTGATCATGTTTCACGCTCAATCATGAATGAATGTAGGAAAGCAACTTAGGATTGTAAAGTGGATTGCCTTGGCTTAGTAATAATAGTGGATAGCAAATTGGCTTAGATGATGAGACAAGTAGTTGTGCTTGCTAGAAACGGTCTCATTGTTGGGACACCTTAGATTCACCGTTGCCTTCGAGAAGCAACCAAACCGCTGTAACTCATCCAACTGCCTCGAACACAGTCTCAAATACAGAAACCGAACATGAAGAAGAGGTAAAGGCCACCGACTAGAGTTTTCTAGGCGTGACATCGTCTTCCACCTTGTGCTCCTCCGAGAACTCCACCGAGAACTCGAGCGCCTCCACGAACCGACACCGGAGTTTTGATGTCTTTAGGTCGAGCTTCAACATCCTCCACATGTCCGATTCTTTGACCTCGTCGAACATGAACCCTCTGAACTGAATGTTACTTCCTTGTTGTGGGTGGCATTCATACTCGATGAAAACACACAAGAAGTATCGATGTTCTCCTTCATAGAACTGATTTTGCGATGAAGAGTTCAATTTGAGGATTTTTTCAATTTAGGGTTCATATGGTGTGTTTTAGTCGATCTTTTTTTGGCAATATCTATTGCTAAAACGACCCAGTTTAAATAACTGAAATGTTAAACGGAAAATCAACTTTGTTAATTAATTCTGTTAAGTCATTTAACAATGAGACTAAATTCGTATAGTAATAAAAGTTTAGGATTAATTTGCAAAATCAACAAAATTTTGATATTTAAATTGAGTATGTCGAAGTCCAGGATTTAAACGTCCCAATTGAAAGTTCATGATCTGTTTGATATTTTCCCATTTACAATTACTAAACTTTGATATTTGATTGCCTCTCCTTTTTCTCCCCATATTTAGTAATTTTTTAGAAAAGATTTTTCATTAAAATATTAAAGACAAGTTGAGGAATCAACTTACAGAACCCAAAACATAAAACAATGAAATGAAAAAAAAATGTTAGGCTCAAATAAATAAAACCTAACCCTAGCTGAGACACCTTAGATTCACTGTTGTCATCGAGAAGCAACCAAACCGCTGTAACTCATCCAACCGCCTCGAACACAGTCTCGGATACAAAAATCGGACGTGAAGAAGAGGTAAAAGCCACTGACTAGAGTTTTCTAGGTGTTACATCGTCGTCCACCTTGTGCTCCTCCAAGACCTCAGCCGAGAACTCGAGCGCCTCCCCGAACCGACACCGGAGTTTTGATGTCTTCAGGTCGAGCTTCAACATCCTCCACATGTACGATTCTTTGACCTCGTCGAACGGGAACCCTGGGAACTGAATGTTACTTCCTTTTTGTGGGTGGCATTCACACTCAATGAAAAACACACAAGAAGTATCGAGCTTCTCTTTCACATAACTGATTTTGCGATGAACAGTTCAATTAGTGGAATTTTTCAATTTAGGGTTCGTATGGGGTGTTTTGTTCTATATTATTTGAGCAATATCTATTGCTAAAATGACCCAGCTTTAAATAACTGAAGTGTTAAACGATAATTAAACGTTGTTAATTAATTCTGTTAAGTCATTTAACGATGAGACTAAATTCGTCCGATCAATAAAAGTATAGGACTTGTTTGCAAAATCAACCAAATTTTGATATTTAAATTGGGTATGCCGAAGTCCATGATTTAAACGTCCCAAATTTGCAAGTTCATGATCTATTTGACATTTTTCCATTTGCAATTAATGACTAAACTTCGATATTTAATTCTTCTCCTTTTTCGCCCCCTATTTAGTAATTTAAAAAAAAAAGTTTTTCATTAACATATTAAAAGACAAGTCGAACAACCAATTTAGAGAACCCAAAACCTAAAACAATGAAATAACAAAACAAACATTAGAATCAAATAAATAAAACATAACCCTAGCTGAGACACCTTAGATTCACCGTTGCCGTCGAGAAGCAACCAAACCGTTGTAACTCATCCATCCGCCTCGAACACAATCTCGGATACAAAAACCGGACGTGAAGAAGAGGTAAAGGCCACCGACTAGAGCTTTCTAGGCGTGATATCGTCGTCCGCCTTGTGCTACTCTGAGACCTCTGCCTATAACTCGAGCGCCTCCGCGAACCGAAATCGGAGTTTTGATGTCTTCAGGTTGAGCTTCAACATCCTCCACATGTCCGATTCTTTGACCTCGTCGAACGAGAACCCTCCGAACTGAAAGTTACTTCCTTGTTGTGGGTGGCATTCACACTCGATGAAAAACACACAAGAAGTATCGATCTTCTCTTTCACATAACTGATTTTGCGCTGGAGAGTTCAATTAGGGGTTTTTTCAATTTAGGGTTCGTATGGGGTGTATTATCTATTGCTAAAACGAACCAGTTTTAAATAACTGAAGTGTTAAATGGAAATTAAACGTTGTTAATTAATTCTGTTAAGTCCGTTTAACGATGAGACTAAATTCGTCCGATCAATAAAAGTTTAGGATATATTTGCAAAAACAAAAAAAATCTTGATATTTAAATTGGGTATGTCGAAATCCATGATTTAAACGTCCCAAATTTGAAAGTTCATGATTTATTTGACATGTTTCCCATTTGCAATTACTAAACTTTGATATTTGATTGTCTCTCCTTTTTAACCCCCTATTTAGTAATTTTTTCAAAAAAGTGTTTTCATTAAAATATTAAAGACAAGTCAAGCAACCAACTTACAGAACCCAAAACCTAAAACAATGAAATGAAACAACAAATTTAGGGTCAAATAAATAAAATCTAACCCTAGCTGAGACACCACTGTCGCCTTCGAGAAGCAATAAACCGTTGTAACTCATCCAACCGCCTCGAACACAGTCTCAAAGACAGAAACTGACCGTGACGAAGAGCTAAAGGCCATCGACTAGAGTTTTCTAGCATCGTGGAAGAGTGAGAACCAGAGGAAGAAATCACCAGAAAAGAACCGTGATGTAGGAATTTTATCGTTCTTAAAACAACAAAACCCAGCTCACATGTTGAAGATCAAGAAGAAGATATATTCATATAGAGATGAAAATTTCTTGTAACAGGAAGAAAAAAAAAAGAAACTAAACTTTTCAATTGATTATTCTAATTGGTTAAACAATGAAAATAGAAATCTATTCTAAAAATGTTTTAGCTTTCAATCTCAGCTTTACACATGTTTTTCAATCTGAACAGCTATTTTCATGTATCAAATCATCTCTTCTTAGGGAATCTTGCCCACAAGATTCAAATTCATGATACCTCGCTAATCTCATATTTTATACCTAAAATACTGGTTTTTGCCAAACTTTTCTTTCTTGTATTGTGTAATCCTCCATGGCTCAAGTTTACTCTTTCTCCATTTATCATACCACGCTATTGCATCTGCACCAACCTTACACTACAAGAAAACATGACATATACAACCACAAAATGGTCGATGTGTAGTCGCAAAACACATATTTGTGACTACAGTGCGACTAATCTATGCAGTCGCACATAAGTCGCACATATGCGACTAATCTGTGACTACATGGAGAAGTCTTAGTTTAGCGACTACACTGTGTGACTCTATCATGGCGTTGTGAAAGGAAAGGTAGTCGCACTTCAATCGCTCAGTTTAGGACTGTTATGCGACTCCGTTGACTAGTCCCATAATTTTGTAACTACGAAGGAGTCTCCAAATAGTCGCTCAATTATGCGACTGAAGTGCGACTCCTATGGTATATACGAATAAGTTTAAAAGTATTGAACTAGTCTCACATTGGTTGTTCATATGTGCGACCAAAGTGCGATTACGGTTTAAAATCGTGGGATGTATGATTATAACATTAGTCGCACTTTAGTCGTGCATATGAACGACCAAAGTGCGACTTGTAAGGTTTTGCATGCAGATTAACCCATATAGCAGGAATGCTTGTAAAAATTACAATGAGGAAGGACATGTCAATATCTTCACTATTCATGTTCTTGGTATTACATTCCCTGATTGACGTTGGCATGTGGTTTTTGTAGAGGTCAAGGTACTTTTTGTGGAAGAAGTCTGCCTTTGAAAGTACCCTGCTGTACGTACCACTCCACCAAACAGACCACCATCTATTATAGTTATTTAGGTCAATGCACATAGGACATGAACACCATCATTGTATCTTGAGCACTCTCCCAAACGTTGAATGCAAAATCGACTGTGTGACAAGGAAATATAATATTTTACCTATTGAGAAGATAACGTATGTTTTCAAGTCTTTGAATCTGTTGTTTAGAGTGTCTTCTTTGTTTGTAACAAATATTAGCTCATCCTCAAGCAATTCTTCTTATTTTTTCTGTAGAACATTTTGAAGATACTCTTTAAGAGAATCTGATGGATGGTAAGATTCACTCCCTTTCCTTGATTCAGAGATCTGATTGCTTCTCACCGTTATGGATTTCCTTAGTTTCTGATCTCTACGACGATACAGTAATGAACAACTTCTCATCTCTTTACAAACATCCTCTTTTCCTATCCTGAAATACTGAATCTCAATTTGAACTTTCCACTTGTGCTTCACTTGGAACTCCACCTCACCACATATGAATTTCAGCTTAAACAACATTTGTTTTGAAACATTCTGTAATTTTTCAGCTTTGGGTGTCCTATACAACACTTATATGATCATGAACCAATCACTAATTAAATGCGGAAGCTTTGATGACTCTTTCGATGCCACTATCACCCGCGATGTCCACACAGTAAAGATCGTCATGCCTCTAATCATCCTTCTTTGGCTTTTTGATAAACGATCAACTCCACCAAACCAATGGTGTAGAAAGAAACAAGCCTTGGTGTTTCTCTGGCCAGTTCTTTACTGATATGTAGAGATCCTCATCAATTTCTTCTTGAAGCATTTTATCAATTAGCTAGTCATCATGTGATTGCACTTCACCACCAAATAGAATCTGAAGTTTTTCTGCAAAAATTTTCTCCAACAAACAACATGCCTTGTGCTTTCCCTTGGCATCAACAAAACCATATTGTAAGTCCCGTGTGACTATGCTTTGTTTGAACTTAAACCACAAAGTCTTCAAAAACGTTTTCTTTGATCTAGTTTTCAGTGATCTCGTTCCCATAGTTCTTATATCACACATTTGACTTGCATAACCATTGACACATTCACGATTAAAATGATATTCTACTAGATATTTCCTCTCAATTATAGATGATAACCTATCAACAACATCTAGTGATTCATTATGACCTTTAAGGCTAGATTCCAAAGTGGAGAATGATACATGAAGGTGTTTAAGACAATAACTCTCCACGATTGATTTCTTGACCTGTTGCGATTCATTCTCCTGAACTGAATCATGCATTTTTACCATTTCAATCAGTGTCATCATGCCTTTTGATTCAGTCCCTTGAGAAGCATTTAGCATCACATTCTTCTCTGGAATCGCTTCTTTTTTTGGTAATGTATTTGTGTTAATAACATTCTGAATCAGTGACTTTGCTATTGGAACTCGATCTTCAACCAAAAGCAGATCACTTTCACCTTCAATCATGACGAGCCGTAAATTCTTGTGCTTCAAATGATGATCCAGAGTTTCTTGTTCTCCCCAAAACAATATAGAGACTATTTGCTCTCCTCTCACCCACCTCTTCCCAAGAAAACTTCAGAGGAATAAGCTTCTTTGTTCTTGTTCAATTATTCCCCATATTTGAAGTTTGGCGAGATTGTTGTGGTGCCTCTGTTTGTTGTCTCTAGATGACCAGATTCGGTGAAACAACTCTCGAATCCTTCAATGGTGATAACCTTTATATTGCTTCCAACAACTCTGCAAACTTCTTGTCAAGATTTGTGATATGGTTCACTATTGCCGCTTGAGATTTCTGAAATTGTGTTGCTACCATAGTTCCAAGAAACGATTGAGCTTTGATACCTTTGATATAGGAATTTTGTTGTTCTTGAAACAACAAAACCCAACTCACATGTAGAAGGTTAAGAAGAAGAAGTGTCATAAACTCTTGAATTCCAGAAACGTACTCCCGTGTAAGTTCTCCAGTTCCCAAAATTTGATGTGGTATATCCATCCACGACCGAAAATAATCACCATGTGAAGACAATTTAATTGCTAATTTAAAAGGATTTTGAGAGGAGATGAAAGTATGAAGTAAATAATGGTAAGTGTGTAGGGTATTTATAGTGGTTGTGGCTAAAAATTTCTGACAGCTTTCCAACGGCTTCCTGACGGGTTTCAGACCGTTACCTATCGTTCAAAATCCCGTCGGAACACCCGTTGGAATAACATAACGGTCAAGACCCATTGGAAATTCGTCAATACCCGTCGGAAATCCTGACAGCATTCTAACGGGCTTCTTAAAGTTCGAAAATCTGTCGGAAAATCCGCCAGAAATTAATAACGGTCAAAAGCCATTGGAAATCCGTTCAAACGGCGTCAGAATTTCTGACGAATTTCCAACGGGATTTATCCGTCGGAAAAATCCGTTGAATTCCCGTCGGAATTTCCCAACGTCTATATCCCGTCGATCGCCATTAAAAATCCGTCGGTTTTTTCTGACGGGTTTCCAACGGGCCGTTATCCGTCGGAAAAAACGACGAAATCCGACGGTTTCCAATTGTTTCTACACAATTCTAAACCCGTTAATAATCCATTGAAAATCCGTCGGAAATTTCCGATGAATATTTTCCCGTCGAAATTCGATGCATTTTCTTGTAGTGTACAAAGATGAACAATTATTCTAACATGAAGAAAACATAAGAAAAAGATGAAGAAACAAAACTTTTCGATTGATTATTCTGATTGATTACAAAATGGGAATATAAATTTATTCTTAAAGTGTTTTAATTTTCAGTGTCAGTCTTACACGTGTCTTCCAATCTAAACATCTATTTTTCTGTATCAAACCGCCTCCGCCCCAAACTCACGAACGGAACCCAATTGGACAGACCCAAAAGAAGACAGTGACCCTCAAGGAGAAATTGCAAATCAAGAGCAAGAGACTTCGACGAAGAGGCACTTGCCAACTAGAGACCCTACCCTAATTATTAATATTAGTTACAAATAAAAATTAATACTTACTTTTATTTAGATCAACTCTAGTAATTCTTTAATTTTGTGATTGGAGTTGGAGAAAATATATGTAGTAGAAACCTCTCTAAAGGTTTGATGAAAATTGATTTTAAATTAACTTATACGATTGTAGATGTGAGCTATGACGAAAGTTTAAGTTCACGTGCTTAGAACATTGACTTTTTCTAAAGAGCATTAAGTTTTTTTTTTAGTCAACAAAGACCATTAAGTTAAGGACTATATAACCATGATATTATTATTATTGTTACAACTTGATTTATTTATCGATTGAACGATACTAAAAAAAATCCAGTCTATTGTACAAACGCTCAGCATTCACATATTGGGGCAGATAAATACTACGATATACTTTTATTTTTTGGGAGCTTTGTGTGACCTCATATATAATAAATAAAATCACTCAAATAATTTAAATAATATTCTATAAGTCAAATCCATATGATCAATTTATAAAAGTCAATCAAATAACCTCTATGATATAACAAAGTTCCTTTAATAAAACGAATCATCTCAAGTTAAAGTAATGATTAATTGACTAGTTAATCAAAATTACTAACTATTAGCCAATTAACCAAAAACATTAAGAACGATAAAAGGAATAACAAAAAAGAAAAGAAATAATAACAATTAGTAATAACCATGATCAATAATGGAGAGTTTATTAGTGTTAATATAAGTTAACATGTTGTTAAAGAAAGATACGCTGAAGATTTTTCTCAACTCCCCATGAAAGGATATGTGGACTTTCTTGATTAGGCCAGCTTAAAAGTTGTAATTTGAAGTTTTGTTTATGTTAGTAAAATTGATAGATCCAATGAGAATCACGTGGCCCTAGGGCTTATCGAACTACGTGTGAGTAACTTGATTTAGAAGGAATTGATGAATGGGACATTGAGAAGGTCTTCTTCATGGCTTTCTAACTGAGAGAAGAGGTTACTACGAGTGTAAAATATGGTTTTGATTTGATTATTTCTTCTGTAAAAACAAACAAAAAAAAAGCCAATATAAGTTATGTTCAGCCACCGAATATAAAAAGAACAAATTGCTATAAAACACATCTTTTGGCAAAGTATTTGCTAAAAAAACATCCCAAAAGGAATTTAAGCACTTTCTATTATAGAATTGTCTCAATGGTCTTTAGTTTCTCAGATCAAAACTAAGTTATCCCTTTTTAATTGATGTCTAACTAATTCATCTAATTAATTATTAACCAAAATTAAATTAATTGTTTAATCAAAATTCTTCCTCTTTTCTGGAAATATTCAATCTAAACTCGTGAGAAACTGATTATTCGTAACCGTTTTTCACTTCACATATGACTTTGCAGTAAAATCATTCTTTCTTTTTCTTCTTAATCTCTCTCCTCAAAAAATAACATTGGACTTAATGGTTGTCCAACCATCCAACCAACAAAAAAAGATAGAGAATATTCTCAAGTATATGGATGTCTCTATAATTATTGTCGTATGGAGTCGAACAACGACATGAAGTCGACATGAAGCTCCACCTATAAAAGAACCTAGGGAACAACTGAGAGAACGACAGAGAGAAAAAGAAAGGAAAGAAGAAAACGGAAGAAGAAATGGAAGAAGAAAATGAAAAAGAAAGTGGAGAAAAAATAAAATATAAAAAATGATCATATTTGATTGAGGAGTCACGTGTTGTTGACAAGGAGTTGATGTGTTATGTTATCTACGTGAACTTTTAAAAATAAAATAAAAATGGTCATAGTTGACTCCAAGAAATTAGTAGTTCAAGATCCTCAATAGTTGTCTTTTGACTATTTTAAGGAATCTTTGGTTGAACTTATAATCTATTAATTTATAGTTGTCCACATGATTTTAGTATCTTAATCATACTTTCCAATGTTTCTATGTTAAAATTATTCTATAAGCTAATAATTCAAAAAAATTGCATCAATATAGTCACAAGATCATATAAGGTTTCATATAATGTAAGAGGTTGTTTTTGAGAAACCAAATATATAAATCATGAATTCATAAAAAAATATTCATGTTATGTAATCATCATTTAAGTTATTTAGTTTAATGATTTCATCCTTATAGTTAATTGTGTGTTTTAATAATCAATTTGGTTATGCTAAATATTTTTTTATATATTTTATTGAACTACACTCAAATTTGAGTGAAGTAAACTTAAAATTTTGGTTAATTAAATTTAAAATTGGTTAATAAACTTAAAATTGGTTATTAAACTTAAATTTTGGTGAATTAAACTCATAATTTGGTGAACTAAAATTTATTAAACAGAGCCGAAACCTATTTGTTGTGGAGAGGACGACTGAGCAGAACGTAGAAGCTCGATTTGAGCTTCAAATCTCTGTTCGGGTGGGGGAGGCGATGATGGACCGAATAGTAGAGCTTCAATTTTATGTATCTCTTATGTATGTAAATCATAAAATACAACAAAAAACTTAATTCACTTATAAAACAACATCTCTAAGTTGTACCAGTTGTCCAGTTGTCATTCGAATTATTATAAACGTATCAGAAACGTAATTTCCTAGTAAAATTGAGAAAATTGTGCTCTGGAATGGCTACAGAAACGTATATGATGTGAAGTGGACGACTAAGCATAATATATACGCTTAATTTTAGCTCGGTCGGGCTTGAGCGAGGCGTTGTTGGAGCTTCGATTTTGCGTTTTAGCTCGACGAAATTAGATAAAATTATGAAAATTCGGGAAATTAGCTCACTCAGATCATAACCGGGTTAATTAAATGGTTTAGGCGAGGTTGGTGAGAATGACTGGTGATGAGAAACTTGTTTTTATTTATTTTTAATTAGTTGATTATTAAAGAGATGAGTTTTTTTGTAATTGCACATCTTAATTAAAAGGAGAGTGACTCCAAAAAAAAAAATATGATGATGCTTACCTTTGAAAATTTTAAGAAGTGACATTCGAACGGCGGGCTAAAAAAAACTAACAGTAATGATATCATTAAACCTCTTTGTACAAAACATGTAAGAGCATCTACAACGTTCAAACTCAAAACTGATAGATTTATAGATTAAAATAATATTAAATCATTTTTTTAATTATTTTTTTCCTTCAAGATACGACTCTATAAGCACTTCATTAAGATACGAATCTTAACACAATTATTTTTTTATTAATAAAAAAGGTTTAAGATATCTATCTTTTTGGTGCGTTGGATTTTGTCTAATGGGACAAAATGTAGATTTTGATCCAATAATATATTTTCAAAACACTACTTTGGTTTTCAATTATCTTATTAGATACTTAGAAATTAGAATGTAATAAGAAGATTATATGTATATATAATATATATTGTAAATATTACGTGTATTAGTTAGTCATAAAAGCTAGTTTCGATATCCCCTTAAATCCTGATTCAAACATTGAACATGTGTATACATATTGTAACCGTACGTTCTTTTTTTATAAGTTAAAGTCGAACTGCTTGTTCTCGAGCTTTTTTCCGACAGTTGGCACGAGGAGACGGCATTATTTTACGGTCATAATGCCTATGACAGTGTCAGATTTATCATCAGTTTTGTCTTTTGGTTTTGGTGAAACTTAACTACTCTTTTTGTCTGATACTTTGCCTTTGCTTTCTTAAATCTTTTCGATGAGCTTAGGATTTCATGTGAGTGTCATGTGACACATTATCTTATCCAAATTCTTCTTTTGGGGAAAAGACAATTTATAATTTATAAAACTACAAAAGCAAACTTATTAATTAGATGCTGCTTCTTTTTTCCTACATAGATGGTGCCTATGTTTGGTCATTGTTTGCTCTTTTTTTTCTGAATAGACAAATAATAATTATAATAAAATATTCAAAGTGTTGTCTTTAGTAGCCTAATTATACGTGCAAATGTCATTTTATTAACTTAATAATAATTACCATTAGACTTTTAACCGTTTTGTTGGTCGGTATCTTAATGTTAACGGTGACTCAGACACATGCACCTACCATGTGAGACCCATGATTTACATTTTTCTTAACGCAATATTTGTTACAAGAGACTTTTAACTAAGAGACTCAGATCTAAGCTTCTTTTGTTCCTTTCTCAATGTCCAGACTTTGTTTGATTCTGATGCTCGTGTATATACATCTCGGCTAAGGCAGCAAACAATGCTGATCCAATGGGAAGAACATTCTCGTCCAGAAAGAAATAAGGCGAATGAACCGAATGCACAGAACCGATCTCTTGGTTTTGGATACCAATTCCTAGATAGTAACCAGGTATCTTTTGTTGGTAGAAGGCGAAATCCTCACCCGCCATTACCTTCTCACCCGGTTTCACCTTCTCGGGTCCAACCAAGAGTTTTGAAACTTTTTCAGCGTGTTGGTGTAGCTTGTCATCATTCACAACTGCTGGATACTTTGGATGATCTTCTTCATGATTGTCTATATCCACTTTGCATCTATGTACTTCAGCTTGTGCTTCAACGACCTGTGAGCAACAGGAAAATGAAGATCATTATTGACCGATAAATTACTTACCTGATCATCACGGGAAAGATGAGATTGTGTGAACCATATGATCAAAGGTTTTTTGAGATAGTCTGTTACATACCTGTTTCAACCTGTGCATCAACCAGTTCATGCCATCTGTTGTAAGAGTCCTCAAAGTTCCCCCAAATTCTACATACGGTGGAATCTCATCAAACTCAGAAGNGAAAAAGAAGGGAACATTTAGCATTTGAAGATTTAAATTGGTCTTGCAAATAATGAGATCTATGTGCAGAAATGACAGTAGTGTTTATCAACTGGAAAAGTATATGGCATACATGGCTTGAGAGAGGATCTGCTTCTCTGGAGATTATGTATTGCAATGCTAAGATGGTAGATGATGCAGCCACCACTGGATCAACACAAGAATGGGTCTCTGAAGAAGAAGAAGAAGCTGGTAATGTTCCACCCATTCTTACACTGAAAATGCTTGTGG
>OVAO01000827.1:0-17968 GCA_900406285.1 Biscutella auriculata | reverse complement strand
CTTAAGCCCAATCTTTGTGCCATACACATCACTCTTTAATCTCATATTTCTCATTCACTTTAAACTTCAATTTTAACATATGATTTTGTTAAAATAAGTTCCAACAAGTCCTACTGTTGATGAGACAATAAAGGTTAGTAGAGAGAGGAGTAAGAATAGAGAGGCACGACTCAAATGGAGCCCAATCGAAGGTTTAGTCTTATGTAGTGCGTGGTTAAACACTAGCAAAGACTGTATCTTCGGAAATGAGCAGAAGCACAATACCTTTTGGCATAGGATTGGTGCTTACTTCAACGCTGCTCCCAAACTTGCTGGATTTGCAAATAGAGAACCCATGAATTGCAAGGAAAGATGGTCAAAGATTAATGAATTTGTTTGCAAATTCGTTGAGTGTTATGAGTCAGCTACAAGGCAGAGAAGGAGTGTGCAGAATGATGATGATGTCCTTATGGTAGCTTATGATTTGTATCTTCAAGATTATAAGTCTAAGTTAAATCTTGAATATTGTTGGATTGAACTTAGACATGATCAAAAGTGGTGTTCTGCTTCCACTCTTGAAAGCTCCAAGAGGAGAAAGCTCGATGAGGAAGTAGGCTCCACAATTGTTGGTGAAGAGGCAGCAAGGCCTCAAGGTGTGAAGGCTGCAAAAGCCTTCGGGAAAAAGAAGAAGAAGGATGTGTCTAAAACAGGAAGTGAGGTTCTGTCCATCTTCAATCTTTTCAAATCATGCTGGAGATAAAACAACATGATCTAGCATTGAAGAAGGAGAGGAGTAAGACTGCCCATGTTGGAGATTTTACTCGCTAAAAAGGAACCTCTACCTGACCTTGAACTAGCTTTGAAGGATAAGCTCATAAGGGACTTCCTTGAATTAGCTTAGTTTAGGTGTTTAAGTCTCTGTTAGATGTTTGAATGTGTTTAAAATGTTTGAATCTCTGTTTTATGTAATCGGATATGAGTATTTTGGCTTATGTGTAATCGGATATGTGCTTATGTGTAATGAATGTTTGCCTATCAATGTAATCGGATATGTATGTTTATGAATGAATGCATCTGTTTTATGATATTGTTTTTGAATGAATCTGTTTATAAATGCATCAGTTTATGAATGAATCTGTTTGCATCTATTCTAACTCTCGGGTTTGAATGTCTCAGGAAGGAATATGATGGAGAAGGCAGAGAAGAAGATGATGGAGAAGGCAAATGAAGCAGAGGATGAGACGATCAAGAAGAAGCTTTGGTGGCTCAATTGTTAAAATTTGCAAACCAAAGCGAGCATTGTGTCTGAGTATTTTGGAAAAGACAAAAAACTCGCTTTGGTTTGTAAATCTTCACAATTCAAACCGAAAAACGAGCAGACGATGAGGAAGAAGATGATGGAGAAGGAGCACTTGTGCGAGAAGGTAATTTGGTTTTGCTAGTTTGTGAATCGGATATGAATGTTTAGATTATGATTGAGCATTGAGTTTAGGATTAAGAATTGGAATTATGATTGAGAATTGAGTAAGATTATTGTTGTGTTTGAATTGAAATGGTTTTGACAGTTTTGGAATTGAAATTCAAAATTGGAATTGAAATTGTTTTGATAGTATTGTAATTTGGATTTGAGAATTGGTAATAGAATGATTTTGATAGTTTTAATTTTGAGATGCCAATGGTTTGAGATACTATCATTGGAGATGTTTAAAAAAAATATTTCTATAGGATATCTCAAACCATTAAAAACTAATATAGTACACTTTTGGTATTTAAGATACTCAATTTGAGAAACCACTATTGTGGTTGCTCTAACTTCTCTCTGTTTCCATTCCGATGGAAAGAAAACTTCGTTCTCTGATTGCGTTTTGGTCTCCTCTGGATTCTGACATTCTTTTCGCGATCTGGTCAAAAATCACTGAGTTACACTCGCGTGTTCCCTGTCATTAGAGCACAAATCTCTTCCTGTAAACCAACAATGATCTTTTTTAATAACTCATTCTCTGATTCATTCACCACATCATTATTCTGCAACGATATTCGAAATGCTTAATGGCCTATTTCTATTTCACTATTTCCTCACATTTCATACACATGTATTTCGAGAAGGGATCTTAATAGACTTATCAATTATCAATTGGTTATGTCTCGGTTCAATCTCTTGTTTTCACTATGTATATATTTATAGAGAACTCATTGTAAAGTTAACTTGATTCATTCAATAAGATCGATATTTCCTTTCATCTGCGTAATCTGATATTGTATCAGAGCTGAGGTTTTTGTTTTCGCTTCCTCTCCTTCTTCGTCGATCGATTTCGCTCTTTTGATTTCCTGCCTCTTCGTGGAGAATTGTGCAGAAGTGTCTTCCTCTTCTTTGAGCTGCGATTGCTCATTTCTTTTCTCTTTTTTGACCTTGATTGTCTCTCGTTTCGGATCGATTGACTGGCGCTGCTGATTACAATTCTTAGGAGCAGGCTATGCAAATGGCGCTTAATGGAAGAAATAAGCTCGGTTTCATCGATGGAACGATTCCAAAACCAGCCATAGGACATCAAGATGCTCTTGCGTGGTCACAATGCAATGATGTGGTGCGTTCTTGGCTCATGAACTCTGTCTCGAAATTAATAGGTCAGAGTATTCTATTCATTAAAACTGCTCATGAGAACTGGAATACCTTAAGTCGTCGTTTCAAGCAAAATAACTCACCAAGATTATACTATGTTGAGCAACAATTATATCAGCTTCGTCAGGGATCTTTAGATGTTGATGCTTATTATAACAAGATGGTTACGATCTGGGAAGAAATGAAAACTACTCAGTCCAATCCGATCTGCAAATGCAACAACTGTACTTGTGATCGCAACACTAAGTGGCATGCTGTTTTTGAGCAAAGCATCGTGCTCAAATAATCATGATGGATCCCATACCTAATTTGGAAAAGGCTTTTAATCTGGTCATACAACAAGAACATCAGAGTCTTCTCAAGCAAATGCCTCAATCTGATTCGGTTGTCTTTCAAGCTTCTGCTTGTCAACAAGATTCCATCTCTGGTAATACTGAGAGTATGATTGTTGCGATGTCTAAAGGGCATTTCAAACCTCGTTCCAGACTTGTTTACACCTATTGTGGAATGCTGGGTCATGTTGTAACCAACTGCTACAAGATTCACGGCTATCCCCCTGGTTACAAGTCGTATGAATATCAAAATGTCCAACAACCAGGAAAAACATACGTGCCTAACTCTCAACCTAAGTATCAATCTTCAAAGCCAGATATGACTCAAGACAACAAGTTCAGAGGATCTCAAGCCAACAATACCAATTTCAAAGGAAATATGGTTGCTAGTATGATCACTACTAATCCTGATGTTCAAAGACATTTTCATCAGGTTTCTCATGCGGTTGCTCAACTCTCTATGGAACAAATGCAACAGTTAGCTAGTCAATTGAATGCTCAGGTTCAGCATTCATTACCAGATATATCACATTCAGAGGATATTGCTCAACCTTTTTCTCAAACTGGTATCTCTTCAAACTCTCTTTTTACAACCACTCATATCCCGTGTCTCAACTCTACTGCCTGGATAATAGATTCTGGTGCCACTTCACATGTTTGTTGCAATCTACCTATGTTCACCACCATTAATGCTGTCTCTGGCACAATTGTGACACTTCCTGATGGCTCTAAAATCAATACAGGAAATTTTGCTAGAGCTCTTCTCTTCTAGTCTAATGTTCCAATCTCTTACTGGACTGACTGTATCAGGACTTCTGTCTACCTTATTAATCGCACTCCTTCCCCTTTCCTTCAAGATCGAAGCCCTTTCGAACTTCTCACTACCAAAAAGCCTTCTTACTCTCATTTGAAATCATTTGGCTGCCTCTGTTACGTTTCGACTTATCCAAAAGATCGAACTAAATTCACTTCTAGAGCTCGTTCTTCTGTCTTTTTGGGTTATCCTTCAGGCTATAAAGGTTACAAACTCTTGGATATTGACTCTAATTCTATTATCATTTCTCGTGATGTCATTTTTCATGTAGATATATTTCCCTTTCATACGTCTGCAACAGTCTCTCCTTCCTTGGACATTTTTCACTCGAACATCATTCCTCTCCCAATTCCTGATGTTTCAGTTCCTTCTTCATCTCACACTGTTCCTCTCCCGGTGGTTCCTCCCATTTCTACCATTGATCCTATTTCTGCTGAGCCCATTTCTTCAGGTTTGTCTGACAATAATCTTCCTGTCACAGAATCTAATGTGAACATAGATAGACCCCATAGGAATTCTAAACCTCCTTCATATTTGTTTGAATATCATTGCAATCTTCTTACTAAAACCCCTTTCCTGATCCTCCTTTTCCTTCTACACCTTATCCTTTATCCTCGGTCCTTGATTATTCCAAATTATGTCCTGCTTACCAGAACTATATCTGCAATATCTCACTTTTATCCGAACCTGCAACATTCTCTGAGGCTTCAAACTCTTCTGATTGGGTTAAGGCTATGAATGATGAACTTGAGCAATTTCAAAAGACTGGTACCTGGACTATCGTTTCTCTTCCAGAGGGTAAACACACGGTTGGATGCAGATGGGTGTACAAGTTGAAATACTTTGCAGATGGCACTTTGGAGCGTTTCAAGGCTCGTTTAGTAGCTAAAGGCTACACTCAACAGGAGGGTGTGGATTATATAGACACTTTTTCGCTTGTTGCAAAGCTGGTTACAGTTAAGCTTTTGCTCAGTCTTGCAGCTACTCAAGGATGGTTTCTCAGACAAATGGATGTGACAAATGCCTTTATAAATGGCGAATTGGATGAAGATATATACATGGATCTTCCTCCTGGTTTTTCTTCTCCTGATATCTTACCATCTAACCCTGTTTGCAAGCTTAACAGGTCAATCTATGGATTGAAACAGGTCTCTCGCCAGTGGTACAAGAAGTTTTCGCAGGTCCTTGTGCAGGCTGGTTTTATGCAATCGGAGGCTGAGCATACTCTTTTTGTACGGAACAGAAATGGTTCCTTTGTGGCGGTTCTAGTCTATGTCGATGATATTCTTCTGGCCAGCAACACAGAAGCATCAATCGAAGAGATCAAAGACATTTTCAGTTATGCATTTCAAGTTAAAGATCTTGGTCCTCCTCGCTATTTTCTTGGATTAGAAATAGCTCGTTCTAGCCAAGGTATCTCTGTCTGTCAGAGGAAATATGTTCTGGATATCCTTGAAGCCACATGACTCCTCGGCTGCAAGCCTGTTTCCACACCAATGGATCCAAATACTCAGTTAAGTAAGGATACAAGAGACATTTTGGCAGATCCAACTCCTTACAGAGCTCTCATTGGAAAGCTATTATACCTCACCATTACTCGAGCAGACATCACCTTTGCTGTCCATAAACTCAACCAGTTCTTAGCTGCTCCTCGTGACATCCATCTCCAGGCCGCTCATCGTATTGTTCGCTACCTCAAAGCTGATCCAGGAAGAGGCTTACTGTACTCTCCTTCTTCTAAGCTTCGTTTGAATGCCTTCTCCGACTCTGATTGGGTAGCGTGTCCTGACTCGCGGCGTTCGGTTACAGGTTTATGTGTGTTCCTTAGTCACTCTCTGCTCTCTTGGCGTTCTAAAAAGCAACGCACAGTTTCATCAAGTAGTGTAGAGGCAGAGTATCGAGCATTGGCTGATACAACGCGCGAACTGATTTGGCTCGATAAGCTTCTTGTTGATTCCGGCATCACTACAAAGGGTCCACCAAACCTATAATGTGATAACATTGCAGCAATCCATATCGCTTCCACGAACGCACCAAGCACATTAAATTGGATTGCCACATTGTTCGGGACAGATACAAAGCTGGATTCCTCAATCTTCTTCATGTCTCTACAACGGTTCACCTTGCAGACTTGTTCACCAAAGCAGTCCAACCTGCTGTATTCAGAGAACTTCTCTCTCGCTATAGTTTTTCAAGCTTATATCTTCCTGCTATTAGCTTGAGGGAGGGGTAATAGACTTATCAATTATCAATTGGTTATGTCTCGGTTCAATCTTGGTTTAAAGGCTGTTAAAACCGTTGATTTTGGTTTTCTCTTGTTTTCACTATGTATATATTTACAGAGAACTCATTGTAAAGTTAACTTGATTCATTCAATAAGATCGATATTTTCTTTCATCTGCGTAATCTGATAAATCTGATTCGTTTTTCCTTATTCCCTATGTTAACTTAATCGGATCTTAAATCCAGGAAGCCTCCGCTTTGCCTCACAACTCCGTTTCGTCGTCACTCTTTTCGAGGCCTCCGACCACCACTGCAGTTTTACGACTCATGCCATCGCGGTGGTGAGGGATTGGCCTTACCTACCTTTTTCCAAAAGGTATAGGTTTAATCGGTTCCTTGAGACATTTGCATCATCTTTCCATTTAATAAGTTAGGTTCACGAGTATTATTGGTTAATTCCAGATTACATGCATACCTGTCAAACCTTGAATCCCCCAATCAAGAAGGCCATCCTTGCAAATCCCACGTATGCAGCAGCTTTTAACAACCTAGGTTTGGTTTCTTCTCTGGTAAGCCTTATGAGCTTTTTTTTACGTGAGGCCACTGCTCAGAAAATTTACTTCCTGGTGATAAGATTCGTTTAGTTTATGTTATAACCATTTCATCGTGTGATTCAAATGTAGCTATTCTTTACAGAGATGCTGGAATGGCTATAGATGCGTATGAGGACTGCCTTAAGATAGATCCAGGCTCTCGCAATGCTGGCGAGGTATTATGCCCTTGATATTTGTTCTTTAACTTGTCCTGATATGGGATTGAAGTTTTGTGTTTATAACCATCCTTTTGTTGTATGTAGAAACGACTACTTGACATGAACTACATGAATGAAGGACTCTATGACAAACTATTTGAAGCTCACAAGTTTGCACCCATAATGTCTAACTTGGATTTATGTTCAAGTTCTTTTATGGGACTCATTATGAAAAAAATCTTATGAATACAGAGACTGGGGATAGCGTGATGCAAGATTACACCCACAGTATACCGCATGGGACAATGTGAAAGATGCTAATTGATTAGTATTGAAAAAAGGTAGCAAAGGACTCCCAAAGAAAGGGCATACTGGAAGAGCTGGAAGCTGATTATGTGGATACTTCTTTTCTTGTGGTAGTGCTAATCCTTTATGTCATCCAAAATCTCTATATTCTATTGTGGGATTTCTCCAGTATTCGTGATTCTGTTATTTTTCTCAAATCTGTTCGGTAATTAATGTTTCTTTAAACACAAATCTGCTCTCATGCCAGGTTTCAAAGAAGGAACTACGCCATTTACTTACATCATAGTTGATAAACAAACGTGAGTATTTTTCCCTGAGGTTGTATGTGACTTTGGGGACATGTTTCATGTTGTAAGCAGTTTTACATTGTTGTACTCTTTGATTTTTTTTTTTTTTTGTCAAACTCGCTGATTTTCTTTGTATCAAATTTATTCAGGAAAACGCGTACTTGTATTCATACGCCAGGAAATCCACCCGTGGTACAATTGATCATTCTCAATCTAGGCATCTTATCAGCTCTAGAGAGGGCAAGCAATGCATACTTTGATGTTAAATTACACGAAACGGCCTTGCTGGTTGCAAAAGAGGTAAGCATGCATCTTTTTACCCTTTAGATTAGTTTTAGGCACATATGTGCCTCAACTCA
The DNA here is from genome assembly GCA_900406285.1 of Biscutella auriculata. Classification (NCBI taxonomy): domain Eukaryota; kingdom Viridiplantae; phylum Streptophyta; class Magnoliopsida; order Brassicales; family Brassicaceae; genus Biscutella; species Biscutella auriculata. The sequence goes on along the minus strand of OVAO01000827.1, from coordinate 10,297 downwards.
TACCTTCACCTGTATCTTGATTTCTCCCAAGCACGCATACCCATAGTTTTCTACTCTATCGTGTGAGTTACACAAATATTGTAGATTGATTTGTATGTATGTAAAATCAGTCTTTTGATAAGTTCACGATGTCAAAGGATTTCCTATCATTCTCCTTTTTTGTTTACATAAACATAAGACCGCCACATAACATACTTGTTGATTTCTTCTGTGCTTGTTGCATTTATCCTGTGTAGGCATGTCGCAAAAAGATACCTATTTTAGTTGATGCAGAGAAGAAAAGAGAAGGATTAGATGAATTCTTGCAACTCGCCGATTATGTCGTCTGCTCAGCAAAGTTCCCTCAGGCAAGTTAGTCTTCGTATCTGTCATTTGTTTTCCGACATTTGTTATTTTCATTTGAGAGCGAACATTCTCAGTATCTCACGTCGTGGAGACATGGACGGAAATGTCTTCAACTCCTGATGCACTCATTTCGATGTTGTTGAGATTACCAAAACTGAAATTTGTGATCGTGACCTCAGGTGAAGAATGATGCTTGATGCTTCAAAGAGCTTCGAAAGGGAAATGACCTGACAAAAAAAACCTATATCCATTAATCTTTTACCGGGTTATAAACATCCTTTTTCTCTCCACTTCCACAGAAGGTTCAGAATCCAAAGAGGCAGACATTGAGAATGTGGTGGAGACACTAAAGCATAGAACATAGTAAACCACCCGACTTCCAAGATGTGTTGCTTCGGTAACTACACGTTCTAACGCCTAATAACTTCTCCCTCTTGAAGATTTTCCAATTTTTGTACATTTATGAAAATGTAGGAGGCAACAATGCTAAATGCCAACAGGATTGGAGCAGTGAGCGGAAGATTATTTCTCGGTAGAACAGAGAAAATTCCTCCAGAAGAGATTGCTGACACCACCGGTGCTGGTGATGCATTCATATGAGCATTTCTATATTGTAAAAGATTTGTAAAGATTCTCGTACAATCCTTGAATTATCAGAACTCAAAACCTAAATGCTTACACTATCTCTACTTGTTTCCGTGGTCTGCAGCCATGTGCGCCGGGATGTCCCCAGAGAAAATGTTACCGCTTACAGCTCAATTGGTAACTCCCGTGAATGCATATGAGCCACCACCTAAGTTTTGTGGTTGCCATTAGTTTGAGATGCATATAAATGGCCATTGTCTCCAATGGTTTCTGATTTCATTGAAACATCAGAGCATGTTTTCTAGGCTGATTGATTTTAACCATGTTTTTGTATCACAGGCTGTTTGCAACTGTCGAGCTTTAGGAGCTCGCACGCCTCTTCTTCACCGTACTGATCCGCTACTTGTACCTTTTCTTGTTTGCAACTGTAATGTTACTTTTGTCAACTCTAATTCATTCCAGGCACTAATTCCGTCTCCCACTTTCGTAAATGTAAAAAAACATACGTTTAAAATAAATAAAGACTTGATCTCAAATAATATTTTGGTTGGGTTTGACTTAAAAAAAAGAAACGCATAAGAAATCTTTTCTTTATTTTATTAATCATATTGTAGTGTTAACTTCGATTTATGATTTGGTTCTTTTATGGGACTTCTGTGAAAAACTCTTATGAATACATACCTCATGGAACAATCTAAAATATCCAGAGCGCCTTATCACCATTGGATATATCTCACCAGATTTATTCACTCATTTTGTATCGTATTTACTCACTCATCATCATATACAAAGTACAAAGTGGTGGTCTATGCATCGGTAGTTAAGGTATATATTTACCTCAATGCAAATCATCTTTTGTTCTTGTAACACTTTTCTCCTTTGAGCATTCCCTTTGCTCTCATGGTTGTGCATGCAGATGCCAAAACATACATGTTTAGGGATAAAGTGCAAAGAAAGATGGAGTTTGGAAACATATATACGAGATAGATGAGAATGTCAAATGTTGATATCTACCTTCTTAGCTGGAGCATTGGATTTGGAGATATATGGATGTGGATTACGTCGGTGAAGAGGATATCAGAATATGACACCGAGTATAATTTAGTGGTACTCGATGTCGAAGGAGCAAACCAAATAGTATAGTGGTAAGTCGTGTGTTAATCTTATCAAATATTAGACTCATCAAAAGAATTACTAAGATTTCTATTTTAGGATTCACCAGTTTAATCACGTAACAGAATTGCTAGGATTTTTATTTTAGGATTAACCAGTCTAATCAGGTGTTAGGTTACACGATATGTTAAAGACTGCATACAACAATGAGATGTTCTCTTGGCTTTCCTCTTGCCAAATCACTACAACAAAACACAGCTTTATCGATTACATGCGTAGTCGCTCATTTTAACGACTACGTGGCGACTAATGAGCGACCACTGACACGTTGTAGCTCCGAAGTGGTTCAATGAATGACTCGACTGTTGTAGTTGCTAATCAGCGACTACAGAACTACTCAATGTCAGGAGTCGCCAAAGTTAGCGACCAAGGAATGACCGCGTTGCGTAGTCGCATTATTGTGGTCGCAAACGTAGTCGCAAAATTGTTGTAGTAGCTACGTGTCGCTCTTTTGCTACTAATTAGCTATTGCGTCAACGCAGTCGTAAAAAGTTAGTTATAACACATTTTAAATTCGGATTGGTAGGTGCATCTAACTTTAGCTACTCAATCGTAGTCGCTAAAAGAGTCGCACTATTGCCTATATATGGTACATGAAGTTCATAAATTATAAAAAATTAGTAAAAAACAAAAACTATGACAAATCCTCATAATAATTTGAATTCGAGAGAGTGGATATACCGAAGAATCGATGAGGAGACGAGCAACATTGCTGCTGATTTTTATGTCGGAGTTGCGGAAACGTGGCAGTAGTCAACCACTTGCGCAAAGTAGTAGAGATATGTTTTACTGTCCATGTAGCAGTTGCAAAAACGAAAAATTTCTGGCGGGACATAAAGTTTGGCAGCATTTGTTAGGCAAATGATTAATGACGGATTATTACCTTTGGTATAGACATGGAGAGGAATTAAATATTGATTTAAGAACAAGTTCTAGTTATGTCAATACCGATCAACCAAGTCATAGTGATCATAATCAAAAAGTTGTGGGTAACTATAATATGGGTGATAGATATGTAGATATGGTTCACGATACCTTTAATGAAATTTTGAACCTTGATAACCAAGACGATCATATTAATGATCACGGTTATCAAAACCCGGTAGAATTACCAAACGAGGAACAACCTCCAAATGAGGAGACAAAGAAATTTTTCGCCATGTTGGAAGCAGGGAATAATCCATTGTACAATGATTATCATGTAAGGGGACTCACAGTTATCTGTAGCGGCACATTACATGAACTTGAAGGTAGATTTTAATAGCAGCGAGAAATGCGTTGATGGTTGGACTCATCAAATTTCGAGGATTTTGTTGAAAGATAACAAATCGACGAGTTCATATTACGAGACAGAGAAACTGATGTGTAATTTAGGTCTCCCATATCATACAATTGATGTGTGCATCGAGAATTGTATAATATTCTGGAAAGAAGATGAATCATTGGATGAATGTAGATTCTGTCAAGCACTGAGGTATAAGCGTAGCGACGGACGGACAAAAATACCATACAGTCGGATGTGGTATTTATCGGTTGGGGACAGAATAAAGAGAATGTATAAGCCGAAGAAGAACGATAATGCAATGAGATGGCACGCGGAGCATAAGTCAGAGGAGGGAACAATTATTCATCCAACCGATGGAGCAGAATGGAAAAATTTTCAACATAAACATCCTACCTTTTATGGAGAACCAAGGAACGTTTACCTCGGGTTGTGCACGTATGGTTTTAACCCCTTTGGTATGTCACGCAATCATTCTCTATGGCCCGTGATTATGACTCCCTATAATCTGCCCTCATATTTGTGTGCGAATACATAATTTTTATGGTTGACGATTTTGAACTATGGGCCTAAGCATCCACGAGCAAGTCTTGATGTTTTCCTTCGACCTTTAATCGATGACTTAAAAGAGTTTTGGTCAACTGGAATTGGGGCCTAAGATATAACATCCAGAAGGAGTTTTAACGTCAAAGCGGTGTTGATGTGAATTCTAACGTCACGAGGTAAAGTAGCCGAGATACAATAAGACGCATCATTGGCACAAAGAAATCATCTTTTGTGATTTGCCATACTGGAAGGACTTAAATATACGACATAATCTGGATGTCATGCATATTGAAAAGAATTTCTTTGATAACATCTTGCACAACGTGATGAATGACGACAAATCAAAAGACACAAAGAACTCCAAAAAGGATTTGCCCATATTCTGTTCAAGGAAAGCACTACATCTAGATTCGCGTGACAGAGCTCTTATTCCAATATTTCGAACTCCATCTAGATTCCCTGATGGATATGCGTCAGATCTAGCTACTTGTGTAGATATGGACGGAGGGAAGTTCTCAGGTATGGAGAGTCATGACTGTCATGTATTCATGGAGTGGTTGCTTCCGTTTATTTTTGCGGAACGTGTACCTCGAAACGTACATCTTGCTCTATCTGGTATGTTAACTTAATTTTATATATAAGACAATATATGTTATGTACTTAACGTAGTATATATATACATTAATGAATACAAATGATCATGAGTAGGCATTGTAAACTTTTTCCGGGACCTATGCTCAAGATCTCTGCAACAAAATCGGGTGGAAATTATGAAGGAAAACATAGTTCTAATATTATGCAATTTAGAGAAGATCTTTCCGCCGGGGTTTTTTCGATGTAATAGAACATCTCGTTGTACATCTTCCCCACGAAGCCGAACTTGGCGGGCCTGTTCAATACATGTGAATATATCCATTTGAGAAGTTTTTTAAGAAATTGAAAAGCAAGGCGAAAAACAAAAGATAAGTAGCCGACTCAATCGTGGAATCATATATCAATGATGAAATTTCTTATTTCTCCGAGCACTACTTTCCCGCAAATATACAAACAAAATCAAGGTAAATTTGATCACATTGAAATATGTTTTACAAATATATATAGTCGTCATATTTATAATTTCTAACTTCTTGAATTAGGTTAACTAGATTTGACGAAGGTAAAGCCCCTATTTATCATGTTGCTGATATACCAGATATATTCAGACTGGTAGGACGTGGGAGTGCAAAATGTAAGGAGATATGGTTCGATGAAAGAGATTACCATTGTGCACATGCATATGTTTTGCGTAATTGCGATTACTTTCGGCCACTTAAGAGGTATTTTATGTTGTTCTGAATAGTATATATATATAAGATTAAAAATATGAGCATAAAATTAGTCATGTCGTTGTTGTTTATATATAGCATGTACGAAGCTCAGATTCGTTTCACGTATCCGGGTATAACTGAAGATGAAGTTTCAACAAAAAGAGACGCAAAATTTCCGACGTGGGTTAGAAGATATGTAAGTATTTAGTATATTATTTTATCGTAATCATTTCAATCATATTTGTATAAGATATTAATTATATGTCAAACAATAGGTGTTTACGAGAAGATGGACGAACGAACAGTTCCCAATTTGGGTTGAAGAGTTAGTTCAAGGCCCCATGAACAAGGCAATGACGTGGTCCATATATTATACGAGACGGTATTTGTTCCATACAAGAAGTCACAGACATCGCAAGAAAACATATAACTACAGAATATGTGTTAAAGGAGAAAATTATGCAGATTCATCTGATGAAGTAGATTTCTATGGGAACATTTTAGAAATCCTCCAATTGCAGTACGCGGGAATGGTGAATTTAAGGATCACACTTTTTAAATATGAGTGGTATGACCCGACTGTCGGTAAATGAACGAGAAAGAGCAACGTGGTGTTATCGACGTTCTTGCATCCGGAAAATATTACAAATATGAGTATTTTATCTTGGGTAATTACTATATATTCTTTTCAGGTTTTTTTTCATAATTTATTTCTACTAATTAATCAATTATAATTATGTACATTTTAGCTTCTCAAGGCGATCAAGTTTGTTATGTACCATATCTATGCACGAAACAACCGAGGCAATCTTGACTCAATGTTATAAAAGTTAATCCACAGAGAAATATTTCTGGAGCATATAAAGACGTATTACCTCCTCTTTTGCAACAGGAAACAGATGTTGATGTAGAAATAAATACGAAGAGGTTCTTGTGGATAACTTAGCTGATGCCTAAGGAGGAAGCGATAATATTAATTTCGGCGATGAAGATGAGGAACTTGCTGATGAATTTATGTGTAATTTATCTACTTCTGATGATGATGATGATTATGAATAATGATGAACCATCAAATTATTTTGTAGACCTTCAATATTTTAGCATATTTTGATTTAAATAAAGACGTCTTCGGTTTTTTGAAAAAACTATAGCCGAACAAGTAATTTAAAAACATATATAAAAGGGTAATATATAACATTATTTGTTATAAAAGCGATAGCGCACCAAATCTGCGATCAAATTATGTAATTAACAAAACTTTAATATATATAATTAATTGTAAAAACTTAACGAATTTGTTAACATGGCACATTGGATATCGGGCGCTGCAATAGTCCTCCTTCTATACACTAACATGTGTTCGAATCAGGATCAATGTTTTTTTTATCTTTGGTGGTCGCTCCTGCAGTCGCTAAAGAGCGACTACACGAGCGACCACTTTGGAAATATGCTTTTATGTTACGAAATCATAATTGTGGTCGCTCACATGGTCGCTAAAGAGGTACCGTAAGAGTGACTACAAGTCGTTTTCGTTTTAAATTCCGCATATCTCTACATTCGAATCAATATGGATCGTATATACTATATATCCTATCATAAAAACATAATTGAACTAAGTTTATGGTCTTTTGAAAAAAAAAATTAATTCGATTACAAATCATTACGTTTGTCCTAAGAAGCATTATTATCGGAAACCTTTATTCTAGGTGACGATCATTCCTTTAACGATGTATACGTTTAATAAATGTTTTTACAAAGACTCACGATTTTAAAACATTAATCGTGTTGTTAAACTAACGACATCACGAGTTTCATGTGGTTACGAATAACGATTTAAAATTATGGAAACCGAACAAATTTCAAAGAAAATATATCCTTAATATATATGCAATTAATTGTAAACACTTAAAGAATTTGTTAACATAGCACACTGGTTATGGAACGCTGCATTAGTCCTCCTTCTATACACAGACATGGGTTCAAATCTGGACCCAAGTTTGTTTTTTTTTAATATGTGGCCGCTCTTGTGGTCGCCTAATAGTGATTACTTGAGCGGCTACATGTGGTTTCGATGCGAAATCCCTATGTGGTCGCTCACGTGGTCGCTAAAGAGCTACCCCAAGAGCGACTACAAATCGTTTTTCGTTTTAAATTCCGCGTATCTCTACATTTGAATCAATATGGATCGTATATACTATATATCATATGATAAAAACATGACTGAACTAAGTTTATGGTTTTTGAAAAAAAAATTAATTTGATTACAAATCATTACGTTCGTCCTACGAAGCGTAACAATTATCCGAAACCTTTATTCTAGGATCATTCGTTTAATAATTAATTTTACAAGGATGGCACGGTTATAAGACATTATGCATTTGGTTAAAGAAACCACATCACGGGTTTCATGATGTGGTTACGGAGAACATTTTCAAAATATCGAAACCGAAAAAATATTAAAGAAATGAAACACTATATACAATTAATTGTACAACTTAATTGATTTCGTTAACATGGCACACTAGTTCTGGAATGCTGCCTAAGTCATCCTTCTCTACACAGACCATAGTTCGAGTATAGACCAAGGTTTTTTTTTCTTTTTCTTATGTGGTCGCTCACATGGATTGGTGACATGGGGGCATCGAAGAAAACGGTAGTCGCTCACGTAGTCGCTTCTGAGCGACTACAGGAGCGACTACCATTGATCCCATAAATTCTTCTTTACGAGTTTTGACCATTTAAAAAAAAAAAATGGAGTCGCTCATGTGGTCGCTGAAGAGCGACTACATGAGCGACTCTATCAATACGAATTAAAAGTTTTTGACCGTTTTCACGTTTTTTAATTGGAGTCGCTCATGTGGTCGCTTAAGAGCGACTACATGAGCGACTCCACCAATACGATTTTAAAATTTTTGACTGTTACCGTGTTTTTTTAATTGGAGTCGCTCCTGTAGTCGCTCTTTTTCGACCACAGAAGCGACTGCTTAAGGGGTTTTAATGAGCGACTACATAGCTATGTTACTTGTAGTCGCTCATTAATCATCTTCTTCACCGAGCCGTTCTTCCCCAGCGACATTGTCACGCGATGTTTGAGACAAAATTTCTTTGCAAATCTCGCTCGAAAATGTCAAGAAACACCAGTTCGAGTGGCTTGGCGCGACGGGGAGGCCGTAGTTCACCCGGTGAATCTTCAAATTCCCATCGGATGGGTTCGGGATTCACGTTTGTTCCTAACACCAATCAATAGCCGGTATCCGATGGAACACATGCGGTGAGGCCGCGTCCAATGGTCCAGGCCCAACTCTTCCAACCATATCCGGCGGTTCAACCTTTCGGGATAAATCTGTGGTCATCTCCGGATTTGCGATTCTCTCCTCCGGGTTTCCCTTATCCGCCACAACAAACTCCGGTGAATAACGAGGCCGCTCCTCCGGCTACTCACGACGTCGAACCTCCTTTAGACGTTCTACTACGAATGGAGGGTTGTGACAAATTGAGAATTTTCAGTCCGGAGCCGATCGAGAACACTTTATGGTAACGATTTTTTTTGTTGCAATTATATAAATTATTTTAGGTATTTTAGAATATTTAGGATAATTTTAGAATAATATTATAAATATTTTAGAAATTTTAGAATAATTTAACAATATTTAGGATGATTTTAGAATGATTTTAGATTAATGTTAGAAATAGTTTAGAAATTATAGAATAATTTTACAATATTTAGGATGAATTACGAATAATTTTAGAATGATTTTAGAAATTATTTTAGAATTTATAGATTAATTTAAGAAATTTTACAAAGTTTTGTTAGAATTATTTATAATTATTTTAGAAAATTTAAATGCTTTTTAAAATGATCTTAGAATATTTTAAAATATTTTAAATTGATTTTTTGTAATTTAAAATTTATTTTAAAATTAGTTTCTAATGTTTTTGAAGGTTTGATCCTGACCTGAAACTTGTTACTGCAATCTCGAATGTCGTAAAGGACGAATTAGACGGACCATACTAAAACTGGACGGTAGTACCCGGACATGTCCAAGACCGATTCTTCTACACATTTGCGGGAAGTAATATTCATTTAAATGAATTAAATTAGTATTTTTAATTTTTTTTCCAATTTCTAAAATCATTTTTGAAATTGTAGCAATGCTTTCATTGAGACCCGATATACAACGAATTGATGTGCCAGGAGTTTGATTTAATCGCCCAAAGCTGACTGAAAGACAACATGTCTCGGGTGAAGCAAAAGGGAAAACGTCCGAGGTGGTGCAGCGAGCCCATCTGGAAGGAGATGTGCGAACGTTGGGCCACTGATGAATTCAAAGAAAGGAGCAGCAACGCGTCTAACTCTCGAAAGTCCAACCGTGAGGGTCTCGGTCTCTACAAGCATCTATCGGGCCAAAAATCTTTTCTGCGCGTTCAACAAGATTTAGTAAGTTTTGTTCTAAATTTTCCTCAAGTAATAACTCTTAACATATTTTTTTGAATTTCAACGTAGACGCGAGAAATGGAAAAACCGGCCAGTCTCTCAGATGTATTTCACAAGATGCATACAAGGACCGATGGGACGTTCGTCGATCTTAAGGCGAAGAAGGTGTCTGAGACTTTCAATAAAAACTTCCAGGAGACGCTCAGTCAGCTGGATCTGGATCAGGCATCGGATGGCACCTCCCGACCTGAGCTCACACAAGCCGAGATCGATGAACTATTCATTAAGGTATTAAAATCTTAATATTTTTATTTGTTTTCTTCATATTTTTAAAAAAACTAATATCAATTTTATTTGTAGTCTACTGTTGTTGATGAGCAAGGTCGCCATTTCGGTCTGGTGAGCCTTAGCAGGGTTCTGGATAAAGGCGGCAATAGTACCCGACGACATCAACAAGGATATTTTTCGGATTTTCTGTCAATCCAAGAAGAGCTTTGAGCGGCTCAATAGAGGCTTGTAGAGCAAGAAGCGTGAAATGTTGAGCGAGAAGCACATGCAGCAGAGCGAGAAGCAGTAGCTGCCGCGGAGAAAGCTCGTTGATAATAGAATATTTTCCCACTCCCT
>OVAO01000826.1:0-17971 GCA_900406285.1 Biscutella auriculata | reverse complement strand
GAGGCACAAGAGTGATCCGACGTCCTTGATGCTCGAACGAATGCTTGTTGGTGAAGCCATCATGCATGACTTTGCGGTCCGATTGCCATGGCCTTCCCAGCAAGATGTGACTCGACCCCATTGGTATCACGACGCACATGACCTCGTCTTCATACCTGCCAATGGTTAGTGATAACTTAGCTTGTTGAGAAACAATAAGGTTACCACTTTCGTTCAGCCATTGAAGCTGATAGGGGCGCGGATGCGGTGTAGTTTTAAGCTGTAGTTTGTGAACCATCGTCTCGCTTGCAGCATTGGTGCAACTTCCTCCGTCGATGATGAGACTGCATACTTTACCTTTCACGAAACAGCGAGTATGAAACAAGTTCTCGCGTTGACACTTCTCTTCGGTTTGCGTTTGAATGCTGAGGACGCGTCTGGTGACAAGCATCTCGCCAAATGCAGCGACTTCCTCGGCCTCTGCATCCGATTCAGGCTCGTCTTCTGAGCTATCTTGAGGTACGATCACTCCTCATTCCTGTAATAAAAACAACTTTCGGTTAGGGCAATCCCTAGAGTAGTGACCCATACCTTGGCACTTAAAGCATCGCGTGTTGCTTAAGTTGTTGCTGCGAGGTTGAACTGCTCCATTCCGAGGCTTGAATTCTGACTTCACTTCCTCTTTGACGGTGATAGTCGGTAGTTTGGGATCCCTAGAGTAGCTAGGCTTGGTGAATTCTTTTGGTTTAACCCCACTAGCTGTGAATCCCGTGCGCACTCGTCGCCTCTGAAGTTGAGATTCGATCAGCTCTGCTTTGTGCACCATGTCTTGGATATCTTCAAAACTTTGCAGCTCTACTTGGTCTTGTATATCCCGACTTAACCCTCCTAAGAACCGAGAGATCACCATGTCGCTGCTTTCATTCAAATCAGCTCGAATCAGAAGAACCTCAAGTTCTTGGTAATATTCTCGGACTGACTTTGCTCCTTGTACCAACTTTCGAAGCTTGACCAAGACCTCTCTCTTGTAGTGCGCAGGCACAAACCTTATCCTCATATGCATTACCAATTGATCCCAAGAGATGATCGGTCTAGCACCACACCGATCTCTCGAAATTCCGAGCTGTTCTCACCACAGAAGCGCGTAATCATTAAACTCAGAAACTGCAATCTTCACTTTGTTGGGGCCGTAGGTGTCTTGAACCAAGAAATTCGATTACATCTTCCTTTCCCAATCAAGATACACCTCTGGATCACTGGTACCGTAGAAAGCAGGGAACTTAATCTTAATGTGTTGGAGCTGTTGGTGCGCAGGGTCATAGTCTTGACCTCTATCTCTACGCATGGTCTCCTGACTATGATCGGAATATCCTAGCTCTTCCTCTTCATCCGAGATCTGATGGAGGTTTAATCGTTGACCGGCCAACATGGTTTCTCTAGAACGCGGGCATGGGGCTCTTGGACGGGGAACCCTGCGTTCTTCTCGGTTGGAGACTGGAGGGGACCTATGTCGGTTGAATATGGTTTCCCTTCCCCCAATGTGCAACTTATCAACGCCACGGGAGGATGGTTGCGGTCTAGGACCTCGCTTGGATGTTGCTGCGAGACCCTTTCCTTTGGCTATTCTCATAGCCTCAGATGGCGTAGGGGTACCATCACCTTCACTATCAGATGCTCGTTCATGGGATCTAGACACTGTTAGTTGCTGATCGATCTGCCCACGCAAGGTTTTGACCTCATCTTGAAGCTATTGCGTGAATTGAGAAGAGAGTGCTTGTGTTGCTTCATTGACTATCTCGGTCATAGCGGCTGTGATTGATTCAAGGGCTTGAGCAGAGAGCTCCATAGCGCCTGAAACAATAATTAAAACCCAGCAAGTAACAAGTCCTACACAATAGTACTCACACAACTATTGCAAGTAATCGAACTTCACAAAGAAAATCCAACGAAAAGCTTTCCCGAAAAGGAAACTTTCCAAAAGTAGAAACTTTCTATAAATAGAAACTTCCTAAAATGGAAACCCGATAAAAGAGGAAACCTTCTAAAACAAGAAACCCGAACTAGAAAGGAAACTTTCCAAAACGAGAAACCCGAATAAAAAGGAAACTGAAAATCGGTTAGACTTATCCAATAATCAAATCAGAAAATAATTAATCAAAAAGGAAATCCAAGATTCTGGATAAGATCAAATCTCAACAACCCGAATTAAGCCAATAAAACCGATTGGTCTAAAAGGAAAATCCGAAACCCTAGTTCTAATCCTAACCCAACAAGGATTTGATCTAACTAAGAACCCTAATTCAATCCTATTCGAACAAGGATTAAAATTCAGAAACTAAGAACCCTAATTCAATCCTATTGCTGAAAACAACTTAGAGAACTCAAAAGAAACCCTAACTAGCATGCAACAACGAATCAAAAATCAGAAACACTTAATAAAAACCCGAATAACAAAGGACACAAAGCAAAAATTGCCTAAGAACACAAACCCTAATTATCATGCACGAAAATTTCCAGAAAGCTAAGACTGAAAAATAAACGAGTAAGATAAAGAGATAGGGTTAGAGAATCGTTATTCTTTGGCTCAGAGTTGGCTCTGATACCACGTGATATGATCCTGGGATGACTCCGAAGCAAGGATGAGATGGATGAATGGATGTGGGTGATGATGGACGATGAAGTTGAGGATGGAGAAGTGATAATCGAATGATGATGAAGATAGATTGGTGAAGTTGCCCTTGTAATCTCCAGGATTGGAAGGGAAACGGATTCAGCACTGAATCAGGGTGAAGGAGAGGAAAATCGCCCCTCTTCTGTCTAGGGTTCTCGTGAACTCTTAGGGTTTTGCAGCTAAGATTTTCTGATTAATTCTTAAGCCAAAATCGACTTAAGTAGGAGAAATACAAGATATGAGATTAAGTGACTTAAGGCCCAAAAGTTAAGAAAAGAAATAACAAAAGAAATAGAACAGGCCCTAAAACAGATGGGCCCGATCCAACTACTAATTGTCTCAAAATAAAAAAGAAAGAAGGAAAAGAGGTGTTGGGCTCAAACTGAATTGGCGCCAACTCTACTTAGCCAAAGTAGCTAGTAGCATGCTTCCACACTTAGCACACTAAGTGATCGACGTAGTGATGTACTTTGCCTCATCAAAACCCTGCTGGAAAGGTTCTAGGCTGCACCAGGGAAAGAGTACAAAGCACACCACTTTGATCATTCCTCAGTGATTAAAGTGTGGTCTTCGGTCTTGAACTTGAATAGGTAGAATATGTCTTCTTTGAGTTCTGGATCAGATTCGCCTAAAATGATTAAGGCATGCGCCTCCTTTGCAAGTTCTTTAGCTCTTGATCTTGTGATCCTTCCTACAAGCCCATGTTCGACCTCTTGCTCCACTTCCTGGTCAGATTCGTTGCTTGGAATCACAACAAGTCGTAAGAGAGAGTTAGGAATTATTGGAAACAAAGAGAGTCCGGAATTAGGGTTTGAGTAGCAGTAGAGAATTTGATCGATTTTTTATCGGAACAGATAATGACTTTGAGTTCCACCGCCCTTTACCATTCCAAAATAAAACTCCAAAAGTTTTTCATAATTATTAAAATTAGATTACAGTCCAAATTTTATTATTATCATACAAGTTTCTTTAAATTTTTTACCTAACTAAAGTTATTTATTAGATTGTTCTTAAAAAAATTTCTTTATTTATAAAATTTTACTAAAAATAAAAGAATATTTTATGATTTTAAATAAATTAAATATTTATTTAAATTAAAAAAAATTATTCAGAATATATCATTTTAAAAAATAAAATTTCTCTTTTAATATAAAAATATCAATAAAAATAATTAAAAATAATTATATTTGACAAAAAATTTAAGGTATTGAAATTTAAAAATACAATAATCTAGAAAAATTATAGACTTGATTCCAAGTCACTAAAACTTATCTTCTTATATAAAAGAGAATTTTTAAAATATTTATTTAAATTATAAAAATCTTTGATGAAAAATTAAATTCTAGATATATTTTTAATAATAGGACGTTATCTTTTTTATTTGTTTTTATTTGTCGTGAAAGAAATACATTTATCTATTAAATTTGTAAACAACCAAAAAGTTTTTCTAGAATATTTTTTTTATTTTTAAAAAAATTATTTAAATCTAAAATAATATTTTGTTGTGATTTAAATAAGTTAAATATTTATTTAAATTATTAATTATAAAGGAAATATTGTTTGACAAAATAAATAATAATAATCAATTAAAATGAATTAAAAGTAAATTTTTTTGCTAATGAGTTTAAGATTTTAAAATATCTTTAAAAAAATTCAAGAAATATTGTGGACTTGACATGCCACTTTAATCACTTCTCGATTAATATATAAGAGGCTTTGAAAGTTTATTTGATATTAATAAAAATCAAGTTTTGTTGTAATTATGGGTGTTATCAGATTATGTTTTTTCATGTATTTATGTATTTTGATTTTAATTAATTTTAGAAAGTTTTGATTGGATTTTAATATCTATCGAAAAATTAAATACTTATATTTTATACCCTTTTGATTAAAAATTATTCTTTGTTATTTTTTAAGATTTAATAATTTAATAATATTAGTTTTATATCATGTTTAAAATATTCCTAGATTTTAGGATTTCATTTTTTTTAAATCCTTAGATTTCACGATTTTAGGATTTAATTTTAAAAATAAAACTATTTGTTAATAATTTTAATAATAGGGTGAATTTATATTAATTAGATATAATAACATTAAAAATCTAGGAATTATTGCATTATCATATTTCTATAATTTAAAGTGATAATAATAAAATATTAATTTCAAAATAAAAAATATTTGCGTTGAACACGGGTACAATTCTAGTTTTCCTTAACTATAAAACAGATTTTGGTCGCATTCTCCTAAACTACATTTATACCCTATTTTCTGATTTTACCATTAACTAGAACTGAACTCACGCTAAACGCGATAATAATATCTATGTTAATATCGAATAATTTTAAAATATTTTGTTGTAATAAATATTGAATAAAAATAATAAATAATATAATTGGATAAATCATAAAGTTTTAATACATATCAAAAAATATTTCTCTAGAGATATTTATTTGGTATTTAATAATTATTAAATCCTAATTTTCAAATATTAAATTATTGTAACCATAATATTATAGATATTATTACAAAAAATAATATTATTGTAACAAAATATTTGCCTAACTATTAAATGAAATAGTCAATTATAAATTTTTGTGGTAAATTTATTCTATTTTAATATAATAGATTGTTTTGCAGATTATATTGTAGGGGAAACTCGTTTGGATTTCAACAAATGAAAATGTTCTTAGTTTTCACTAGAGCAGAGTTGTTCTCCCCAATAAAAAGAAGGTTATAACTTTTTGTTGGTGTTCTTCCTAGTAAGAAAACTATTTGAGTTTGATTATAAAGAATTAAACTTGAGACTAAAAATGTTTATTGGAATAAGTTAGAGTTTATGTGAGTGAGAGTATACAAACCACTCTTAGCATTATTTTAGAAATGTGAAAAAACAAAAATAAAAGAAAGAAAAGATTAACTTTGTGTGGGTTGTTCAAGACAACGTTTGGACACTGAAATGTGGTCCGATCGAGCTGAATTTTTGTGGGGAGCTTCGTGACTCAATGATCTTATTATTCAACAGTGAGATCTTTGTTCCAACGACTGGTTTGCGAGAAATCTGAGTTTTAGAGGGATTGTTCGTGTGTAGCTTTCAGAAGGTGTTGTCTTGGTTGTTTGGGAAATTCAATGGTGAGTTTTTTCTCGATTTTTGCTGAAATTTTGCATATGTATTGTTTCCCATTTATCTAGGATTTTTACAGTGGATATCTGATTTGGTGGCCGAAATCCTAATGAACATGGAGTCGTCTGTTATTGTATATTTTTAAGCTTGTGTATTGCTTCTCACATCGAGGGGGGGGGTTTTCCATGTTAAAATTTGACTATCTCATTTACATTTTCATTTTCATTTTTGAGTTGTTGCATTTGTAACCCACTAACCTGCATAACCTGTAACCCAATAACCTGCGTGAAGTGATTCTCCCAAGGTGGAAGAACACAAACTGAACCAATGTCTTGAAGATCTAGCAAGATGAAATAATGATGGAAAGGGGATATGGGGTGGAAGCTTGAGAAAGAAATGTTGGCGACTTGAAGAGGGAAGATGGAGCCGTGAGTGAGAGGCAATGGAGTGGAGGTGGAGGCCGTGAGCTTGAAAGCTTAAAGATGAGGATGATGTGAAGGTAAACTCGTGAGTGATAGAGGTGAAGACGGCTTAAAGGTTGAATGAAGCTTGAGGCCGTGAGTGATGGAGATGAGGGAGTCGTGGGTGAGAGAAGATGGAAAGATGGTGAAGTTGAGAGTTTGCAGACGTGATGGAGATGGTGTTTTGCTGAAGGTGGAAGATGGAAAATGATGGTGGATCGATTTGGACCACAAAAGAGGTGGAAAACTCTTGCTACAATAAGCTTTTGGATATGACATACTAAGAGGATTTTAATGGATGTTATTCACCATTAAAAGTGAACTATCTAGAGAGAAATCTTTTTGCTTTGATTTTTAAAAATGATAGTTAAATGACAAAAAGAAGGCTACAAATGCTTAAATAGGAAAAGAAAAGGAAGCAAAAGAAATCCCAAAACACGTGGGCCTAAAAGAGGAAGGAGAAACTCTCCAAGTCTTGGCTTGGTCCATATGAAATTTGTTTTAGACCTTGTGCATGGATTGGACCATTCTTCTTCTTGTGGAACCATATTGGTGAAACCGATTCTCTTCTTCGGGTGATACACACTTAAGCTAGGATATGCCCATCTTAGCCTCATTAAAACCCAGTCAAAATATCTTCTCTTAATCGCAGGGACTTGAAGTCTTTGTCCAATCGCGTATTGAGCAATGGGGGTGTCAAAGAACCCTAGTGTGAGTCTTGGGGCATCCATTCGAACCGTGTCGGGGGCTTGTTGGTGCGACTCCAGCGGATGGATTGAGTCCTGCTTGTTGATAAGTTGTGCTCCTCCCCATGTGGAGTGTACTGAATCAAGGGTAACTGAAGATGTTGATCTCCTCTAACCATCTCGACCCGAGTGTGTTGATAAAGATATATTTGGTGGTCTTATCAATTGAATGTCATTTATTGAGATTGTCAAACCAATTCAAGAGTGATCAACATACTAGGAAGATGGATAATTCATCTAGTTTAAGAAATTAATGAGTTTTTTGTCACTAACAATTCTATTAACCATAAATTTAAAAGTCAACAAAAGTCAACTGCAACAAGAACGAAAGCGATTAAGATCTAAAACTATGAAAAATAAGCAAATGGGCAAAGGTACTTGCCTCGGGTGATCAATTCAGGTTTATGATACTCAATTATATCATCCAATGCTAATCCTTAGTCTAAGAGCTACCTAAAATAGGTTACTCTACTTTCATGGTAGAAACCCCTCTCCTAATCATGCAATTAACACAGTCTCTTGGCTAACTACATTTAAGAAGCATTATAGATCTAGTCTATGTAACTACTAAGCAACCCTAACACAATCTCTTGGAAAGACCTCACTTAGCACAAGTTTAACTCATTCAGAAATTTCATCGAACACCTGTCGAGCAACAATTTTCCTAAGGTCTAGAAAAATGTGATCAATCATATTCTAACATTAAACACATTAAACAAGTGAAGATAATGAAAAATCTAAACCCTAAACATCATAATCAATCACTTAATCATCCGAATCTACCTAACACATTCACTTAGAAAGATGACTACTCACTAATCATGATGATAATACAAGATCTTATGAATGATAGGTGTTTCATCATGATACGAAACAATAAATGGATAAAATAAGCAAGAAGAAGAAAGCAAGAAGACTTTAATTAAATTCTAGATTTAAAGTTCATCATCGAAACGAGGTAAAAAGTAGTGTCTCGAATCCAAAAACAAAACATCCCTTCAACATAAGAGGTTTCAAAACTATTTATAGTTCTTTAAAATAGGGAAAATTGGGCTTGGTCAACTCCAGGAAGGTTGACTTTGCTTGAACTGCATTGGTCAGGCCAGGCCGATGCTATTTGGTCGATTATGTTTAAGCATGTATCGGTTAGGCCAAATTGATTTTTCTACTCGATGCAGACTTTGGCTTCTAGCTTCTTCCTTGTATCGGTCAGGAGTGACCGATACATCAGACCGATAAGAAATCCTTGGTTTGTTTCTGTTATCTGAAAAATGTGGTACAAGGTCGATGACTTCTTATGAATCGACCATCAGGGACCGATACATCTGATCGAACTTGACTCCAATGAGTGATGTTCTTATGTATCGGTCAAAGGAGACCGATGCGATTGGCCAATGTTGACCATTTTAGCTCCTTTGCTCCCGTCTTGATCTTATTTTGCTCTCGTCTTTGCTTGAATCCCTCTGCAACATAAAATGCATGAAAATGCAACCTTAACGGACCTAAATGCAATCCTAAGCTGCTGAAAACAGATCTAAAACATGAATAAAGACGGCTAAAAACGTTACCTATCATTTGTCTTCCCTTCTTAGTTTCTCTTTTCAAGCATAAAAGCTCATTCTCGAAAGGCAGCAGATAGTTAGTTCCCTTGCTTCTGATATGTCTCACGCTCAGGCACCTGAAAGAAACGAAAAGGAAAAAATGTCAGAAAGCTAGTTCGATCGAACTGGGTTTGAATCGATCGATCGAGAACCCGGGACCGAACAGTTCGATCATTCGTAAAATGTTCGATGAAACAAGTAAATCGTAACACGAAAGTTCGATCATTCCAAAAGAGGTTCGATTGAACTTAGAGACAAAATAGAAACACGAAACCGGAAAAATGTCCTAGAAGAAAACTCAGTCCTAGACTCTTAGGCTTGGACGTTTAGTATCCGGCAACGACGCCAAAAACTTGATCACTCAGGTTTTACCCTAGACAACTAAATCTACAAGTGCACAAACAATCATTATAGTACATAGCGATCGAATCCACATAGACTAAAGTTCTAATACGAAGAGACAAGACAAAATGATGTCGAAGATGCAAGTATGAGATGATGTTGGTGTGTAATGAGCAACGGTGAGAATAGTGTGAGCAATAGAAAAAAAACAATCAAGAGTGATATAAGATAAGCGGGTAATCAAATATAGGGATGTCTAAAGGGGGTTTAGCGTGAACTGCTTATACATCTGGTTAAGAACTAGAATACGAATCTAATTGAATATTCATTCTCTAAAACTAAACTAACCCAACACACTTGGGGCTAGCCTACAGCTAAACAAGTTCTTTGAAACCCTAACACTGTGTCACTTAGTGTTGGACTAATAATAATTATAGCTAACGAAGACCTACTCTGTATTATTGTCACCTAATCTCTATAAATAGAATAACCCAACAAACTCGGGTTAGCCTACGCCAAAAAAAAAATTCAAATGCCTAAGGGAGAAGCAAGAAGAAGAGGGGTACGATGAATAAAGTTTTTTTGATGAGGTTGAGGAAGGTGAGATTAAGAAAGTCTTGGATGGTGATACTCACCAAATCATTGTTGGTGACACTGAGGAAAACTCTTCCAAGAGCATAGGTGATAGTGAAGTCAAAGAAGTCATGGATGGAGACACTCACACACCAACTGTGGTTTTATTTTTATTTTTCAAAGAAGTCATTCAAATGTGGTTTTATTTTTATTTTTCCATTTTTTTTTCATAGGATTGCTGTTTTTGACGAGTTCCAGGATGATTTACGGGAAAAAATTTCAAAGTGACGAACAAAGCCTAGTTCGATCAAACCACCATCGATTCGATCGAACCGGAGACCCGCTGCTAGTAAGTTTGATCGAACTAATCCAGTTTGATCGAACCTTTCCCAGATTGCCCAGATAATTAAGTATTAGCAGAAAAGTCGGTTCTTAGGCGGTTCTTGACCATGTATCAGGGGTTCAACCAATTATGACCCCAACCATGATCTCCTCATCCCAAGATATATAAGAGAACACACAGGAACACAACCTCGACCAATATCCCCACAAATCATCACAAAACTAGCAACATCCTTTTCGTTTTTGCTTCAATAAATGATGATGAATCGTTCTTTCAAGATTGTTTTCACACTGGGACATTGTGAAGTAAGTCTGGGGGAGTGTGTTATCGACCACGATTGTGTCTCAGATTTTAAGTATTTTTTATTAATTCCTTTATATTTTTTGGGATTATGACATTTTCCTATGATAACTAACATTTTGTGATAGCAGACTGCCTAAAACCATTTCTATTGGACATTTTTTAGCACAAAGAAACTAGAGAACCTCATGACCCAACTTCCTACCGAAAAGCTAACGCTTGATAGAGTTTTGTTGGATATGGAGTTAACTTAATTAACTTGGAACCTAACCTGGTTTTTAGGAAAGGAAGTAGAACTCGCTCAAGGTTTGTTCATTATTTCACCACTCTTTATAATCATGAGTAGCAAAGCTCATCTTCAGTTTGGTAACCTTCCCTATACCCATTCAATTGGACTACCGAGATTTCTAGATTCTTGGGTCCAATATTAGTGATGTGGTTAGTACTTAAAGGGTTTGGTTAGGCATAGCTTCACACTTGGCACACATGGGTAAATCTATTTTCAGAGGTTTCGTAAATGGGACATAGATTAGATTTCATATTGGTTATAGCTCTCGTCTAGACATGAGTGACGAATGCTAGGTGTTTGACAAGTTGGTCCATAAATATAATACGTGTTCCATAGATCTTAAGTTCCATTCTCGACCATATGTTTGTGCAGCTCCTGCCAAATCCCCTTTTAGAATTCCCTAGATTTGATTGCATGTTTATCTATATTCACATTGCTTGCTTATTTTACTGCTTACATTGCTCTCAACATTGCTTGTTACAAACCACCATCTTTTTACTCGCATCTTAGCCATTATAAAGTCTTATATGTCTCTTCATGTTAGCATATTATTCTATGTGGATTTGATCCATAAGTACTACAATGACCGTCTGTACACTTGCAGATTTTAGTTGTCTAGGGTAAAACTTGAGTGACATCAACAGTGAAATCTGCAAGTGCAAAGTCAATCGCTAAGTACCTAGGGATCGAGTCCATAGAGATTAAAGTGCTAACACGAAGAGACAAGTAAGACAAAATGATGGCAAAGACGCAAGTAAGAGATGATGTTGGGCTGTAACAAGCAATAGTGAAAATGATGTAAGCAATAGAAAACAAGAAAGAATGAGTGATATTAGATAAGAGGGCAATCAAATCTAGGGAATTTTAAAAGGGGGTTTGGCGGGAACTGCTCAGACTTCTGGTCAAGAACTAGAATCCAGATCTAATTGACTTATTTCGTTCTCTAAAAGTATACTAACCCATCAGCCTCGGGGCTAGCCTATGCCTAAACAAGTTCTTCGAACACCTAACATTGTATCGCTCGATGCTAGACTAATAACTATAACTAAGCTAGACATACTCTATATTCCCTTCACTTAATTTCTAGAAATAGACTAACCCTACAGACTTGGGGTTATCCTACGCCTAAACGAACTTGTCAAACGCCTAACACCGTGTCACTCGTTGCTAAACTAAAGCTATTCCTAAGAAAATCAGGTTATGTTTCACTAGTGTAATTGATTCTACCTAATGGCTAAACTCTCTAGTCTAAATTCCTTCAGTTGTCCATTTGGGTGATATAGGTTTGTCAGGCCTAAATCGATCTTAAACATAGATCTAATTTGTCAGATTAAATCTAAGTTCAAATCTAAAATATAAAAGGAAGATCCAATGTTCCAACTCTCAAAACCCTAGTCGATCATGAACCATAATTCACCTTTTTGTGAAAACCCTATATCCGATCTATTAGACTACTCATACATGTCAGAAGCAATAAAAAAATACATGATTGAAAGCAATAAACAAATATTGAATAAAATAAATAAAAACAAGGGTTCCAGATCACAAGTTGTCAATTTGAAACTATCTCCCTAGAAGGCAAATCTAACAAAATCCTAGATTGTAAAATAAATCCTAAGTAAAAATAAGCTCAGAAAAAGTGTGTCTAAAAAATTTGGATCTCATGGTGCTTTTATAGTGCTTTAGGGACATCCTTAGGGCTTATAGTGAGCCTAAGATTCAAAACACGGAAACAAAAAAAATTATTTACGTTTCGATCGAACAGTCTCGTTTTTGAATTGGTTCGATCGAACCATGTGTACTTTGGTCGAGTCAGGTGTGTTTCAATCGTTCAATCTCGGCCTCACTTCTTCAGCCGATCCCGAATTTTGCAGATCACACCCAATGGTCTTGTACGAAGTATGGGTTCAATCGAACCTAGATGAGGTTCGATCGAACTTAAGCTTCGACGTATCCAAGTTTCTTCGTATATTCTTGTAAGCATGTCTGAAAGCTACCTTTATTCAAATTTCTACTCCAGACCTGTAGAATTCTAAAAGAAGACGAAAAGACTAAAAAAAACACGTTAATAACTCGGTAAAGAGTTCATAAACATGCCAAAAGGCAGGTTATAAACCCTTAAAATCAAGACATATCAAGTGCCAAATTGAACAATCAACTGCCTGTTGACGGTTCGAGTAGTAGGTGATGACATTCTCATTCTCCAACACATAGATATTCTTACATTGTAGTCCCTTTGTTAGCACCCTCTGGGTTGCTAGATCACTGATGCATATCTTTGAAGCATCAAAATAAACATCACATGGGTAATCTTCATATAGTTTAAACATTGGGAGCAAGGTGTTCTTAATAGATGGACAAACTAGAACATCCTTAAGGGGAATGCTACTTGAGGAAGGTGTTATAACCGTAAAACCAACATGTGTTATGGGCAAGGAATTACAGTTTTCCACCATAACATTGTCTGAACTAGTGTATTGATTTAATTCTTCCAGAGCTGATGGGGAGTTCACGATGTGAGTTGATGCACCAGAGTCGGGATACCACTTTTATCCCAAGGAGTTAGAGAGTTGCAGAGTCGTGAGAGCTTGAGGCATATCATCACACTGATACGAGTTGTCGAAGCGGTTCCAACACTTGAGTGCATAATGACCTATTTTACCACAAATCTAACAGACATGACGTTGATAGCCGGAGTTTGAAGCAGTACTAGGTTGAGTGACTTTTTGGTGAGAGCCTCGTCCATAAGAAGAGTATCCTCCTCTTGAGCCACGATAAGGACACGAGTGTAGCCTCCTCAACCTTTATTGTTGTAAGCGTTGTGCCTAGAACTTTGTTGTTATTCTGTCTGGAACGCATGGTAAGGGGAGACACCAGGAGATACCTATCAATACTAAAGACACTTTTGAAATTGCATCATTGAAGGTGAAAAGAGGGTACCATGATCGTGATCTTCCACAATAGTGGCAGTATGGTCATATTTTTGTGCAGATCGTTGAGAAAAGTGAAGATCTCATGGAGTCATCGACTGGCTGTCCAATGGAGCTCAACTAGTCACAGACTGCTTGAAACTCTCGATAGAGAACGATTCTCCAGATTTTGAGAGATCTTGGAGAACCCATCGTCGGAGCGCGAACACCCTTGTTGTTGAGATTTTTTGAAGTTTTCAGCCAATGCAAACCATATTTCTTGAGGAGGGTTGATGGTGAAGATATAGCCAAGAATTTCTTCAGTTAGAGTTTGCATAAACCATGAACGCACGAGGTTATCAGTGCAGTACCATTCACAACACCTTGGATTCAATACATTTTCAATGGTGTCTCCATTTCTGACTTCCATCGTTGTTAGTGGTCACATTTGTCTTCCATTGACAAAGGCGAGTAATTTTTGGTTGCTGAGCAGTGCATTGAACCGAATTTTCCACATCAGATAATTTTGATCATTGAGTTTTAGAGTAACATATTTGGTTATACGAACACCAGTAGGGAAAGGATAAGGATAGATATTCATAGTGACATGTTAAGATTCTCTTATTGCTCTGATATCATGATAATGAAAAAGATAGATTCTAAGAAGAAGAAATTTGCTATTTCTTCATTGCTTAACATTTACATTCACTCGAGATCTCTATATGTAGACTCGTTTACGAAGCTATTGCATTTAATCTATAGACAGTTATCATCTTGAGAATCATTGTTGAAAGAAAATAAAATAGCAAAAACATTGTGGAGAGGCAAAGAGTCTTTATTGCTTAACATTTACATTCACCCGAGCTCTCTTTATGTAGACTCGTTTATAAAGCTATTGCATTTAACTTAGGGACAGTTTTCATCTTGAAAATCATTGTTGAAAGAAGATAAAATAACAAAAACATTGTGGGGGAGGCAGATAGTCGTTACTTAATTTATTTAGGCTCTTTATTTGTTTTGTTGATTGTTGCAGACATACCTTGTGCATGAAGGAGAGAGAGAAGCTGCAACCGGATTTGAATTTGGATTGTTGTTGTTGATGGGCATTGGGCTTGTAGAATGATGTCCACTTCACTTGAATTGCAACTCATTTCATTTTCTTGAGTTTGAAATTGGCTTATAGTTCTCTCGTTATATATTAGATTAGAATGACAAAATATATTATAAGTCTGCTTGCGTATAATACAAAATAATATCTACCGATCTTTAAAATTGTTTAATATTTAGGAAAGTACCGACACGATGCGCATGTTATTTTTTCATTATATATTTTAAAAAATTATTTTATGTAATATTTGTTAATCTAATTTATTTGTTTTTTTTATACATAATATTCCTTCTATGATATAAAGTTATAGATCACTTCTATNGATCTTTAAAATTGTTTAATATTTAGGAAAGTACCGACACGATGCGCATGTTATTTTTCATTATATATTTTAAAAAATTATTTTATGTAATATTTGTTAATCTAATTTATTTGTTTATTTTATACATAATATTCCTTCTATGATATAAAGTTATAGATCACTTCTATTTTTTACACTGAAATTTTCTATCTTATCTGCTAATATTTTTTTAAAAAATTATATGATTTTATGATATTTTATTTTGTTATTAAAATCAATACATATTCTAATTGTTTTACTAATCTTATTATCTAAGATGTATATGAAATTAGTTTTACATTTTTTCCTTTTACAGAGCTTATGTTTTTCTATAAGCGCATTCAGATTATAGGACTTAATACTTTGACTTTTCATCTTCGCGAGTTTGATCAACTCGACGGATCTATTAGATATGATAGCTAACCCCACACTTGGCCAAATTTCAGTCTGTATCTGGAGAATTTCGAACACCTTCAAAAGAAGTTTCGCAAGGTAACATTCTCTCATTCTCCCCATTCTCTCATTCTCCCCGATCGGAAACATAAAGGCGGACTGTCTAAGCAAGCACACAGGCCATTGCATTCCAGACGAAACATTTTTAAATCGTATTCCTCTTGAATGGATAACGAATTTCCTATTTCTAAACCTCAACATTAACTCTTTCTTCTACCTTAAAGGATCCTTTCTTTACTTTACTTATGAACTAGACTCTTTTTTTTTCTTTTCATTCTCTTTTCTTACTCCAAGGCTATCTTTTCTTTTATTGCTTTTTTTTTTTTTCTTTTTTTCTTCTTTATACAAGCCTTATTTCTTAGGAGCTTAATCATCTAATTTCTTCATTTCTTTTCACTAAGAGTATATAATTTCTTCATTTCTTCATTTCTTTTCACTAAGAGTCTAGCTAATCTTTTCTTCATTCCCTTTCTTGACTATCTCTTAAGGTTTCTTTTTTCATTTCCTTTGCGATTTTCTTTTCTTTTCCCAATCTTTCAACCTTTTCATTCCTTTTTCATTTCAATCCTCTATCCAAGCAATCCATCTAAATAGGCAAAATCCAATTTAAGCTACCCATAACTTGAATAAAGCAAGTCTTAGAGATACCCAAGCATTTTCCATTTCATTCCAATGCCTAAACTACCTGGATAAATGCTCTCAATTGTCGCTCTCTATACTTGCAAGATTTTACAAAATCGTCAATCACTAAATCATAGACAACGAGAACTCACATGGATTTGGGTTGGGGGAGCTTTGGGTAAGCATGAATCATCCTAAAAGTGAGGATGGCCAAGCCGATATAATAGTGTTTCAGTTACTGATGCCTGAACTCGTTGCTCAAAATGGTAAAAGCCATGAAACACAAGAGAAGGAGATTGATCATGCTAATTAGGATCAATTTAAAGTCCAATATCATGAAAGCAACAATAGACTAGAAAGTTTCAACAACCAATGACAAAGATTTTTAGGCAGCAAGGTCTAAAGCTATAAACTTCAAGACGTTTCGTGACTACTAAGCTAGAATCGATGATCGGAAATCCTATGTGCTTCGGCTCTCTTTTGAAAAATGAGTACAATGCAAACTATATGTGACTCAATTCTTTACTAGAATGTAGTGCAACTATATGATAAACCCAAATGAAAACCAAATCTTTTTGAGTTTATATGAAATTTTTCGATTTTTTTGGATTTTCAATGTAAAATGGGACTCGAATGAAACAAAACTAGCAAACGAAATTAGTTCAAAGGTGGTTCCTCCCCCAAACTTAAATCACACAGTCTCTGTGGGATCCAAGAAAGGAGAAAGAACCGAAAAATAAAGAAAACAAAACATGTTTATTTACAAAGGTGTTGGAGCGGTACCTACATGTAGCGGGCGTTTAGATCAAACTCCTCATCGGAGTTGAAGTGCATGTATTCATTGTCGGAGTCAAATGGAGGTAGCGAGGCAATGTGTCTCCTCTGGCGCATTTCATACGTCGAGGGCCTATATGGGAATTCTTCCGTCTCCTAGGATGTTTCAGCAACACTAGCGGATCTTCTAGCATAAGTGAAAGTCGGATCAATACCGCTAGAAGTACCCTCATCCGTGTCTCCCGTGTGGGCGGTTCTCCTCATGATGAGCTCGGTGAACTTCTTGAACTTATCTTCATAAATTTGATACTTCCTCTTGGCAACGTCCTTAACCCTTTTTAGATCCTCTTTTGCCTTCTTTGTCTTGCTTCTAGCGTTCTTCACTTCACGCACCATTGATCTAACAATTATGTCTAAAAACTTGATCCATCAACCTTTCTTCCTGTTGCCCATAACTAAATCCCTCATCAAACCCGACTTAATTGGCACAACTAATGACTTGGTGTAATAACAAACACTCCCATAAATGTTACTCGGATGGTCCTCCTCATAATCTTGTACAGTCTCTTAATGCAAAGTAGATCGAGTTCCAGATGGAATAACATAAGGGGCAATGGCTTCACGCCCATGGGGCTCAAAATAGTTTTCAGGAGAGATGAGAAAAACAATGTTATCCACCTTCCCACTCAGGTCCGTGATTCGGCGTTGCGGGAGTAAAGTGTGGTGAATGGAACTGTCCTCAGTCATGAAAGAATAGATAAAGCGGCCATGAGACTCCGAATATAGAAAGTGTGACTTCTTCAGGTAAGTCAAATCCAAAAATCTCGGGCCCACACTTGCCTCCTCGAGAGGTGCTCCCACATATCTAAGCAACGGTGTGATCCATCTGATATATTGGTTTTTGGGAATCCCTACTTCTACTATGGGTTAGTAGAGCAGAGACAAGCAAAAAGCACGGTCAAATGAATAGAGTGGGTATATATCGAACATAATTAGGAGGTTTTACTAGAGACAACAGGTTATAAGGAAATTCTTAGGTCTAAGCAGGATTTTATATCTGTCACTAAAAATCCTGTAAAGATTGTCATTCGATTGTAGCAAAGGCAAGTGACCATTCAGCAAGCAAACTAAAGCGGGAAATTAACGAAGATTTAAATAAAGAGAAATCAGGCAATTGATCAGGCAAACAGATTTCATGCAAGGTCTAGGTGCTCCGGTTTTAATCTTATCTTAAGGTTAAGGATTTAAATTTGGACTCAGCATCTCTCGCACGAAGAGCCTCACTCGGGGTAACTCTAACACCGCGCTCTCGCGCCTCAAATGCTTTGAGAACCCCGAAG
>OVAO01000825.1:0-17984 GCA_900406285.1 Biscutella auriculata | reverse complement strand
GAATTGTGATGATGTGTGTTTATGGGTTTAATTTGAGCGAATGCATTTATTATATAAGTGGTGATTACTGATTAGTGTTTGGAGAAGGGAGGTGAGAAAAGTATTTGATACTTTTAACGTTGAGATTCTACTTCTTACCTAAAACAGGAGATATCATTTATGGGTTTCCACAAGAATCAAGCTGCTTCTTGTTATGTTAGCAAAACGTATAGAAAAAACTAGGTAAAGGCTGTTACGCGAGAATAATGTGTATATAATGTATTGATTTTAGCTCTTTATATAGTTAAAAGACATTTTATTTACCAAAAGCTATATTTAACACTAAAGTAACTCTCTTTGGATTTTATTTTATAGTGCAATGAATTTAGTATATGTGACGAAATTTGAGAGTGCAAATTAAAATGTTGGATGTTGTTCGATCTTCTTAGATTATTTATACATACTTATAAAAGTTTGGTTTTATATCAAAACTAAAAATATTGATGAAATCGAGCATGTATATTGAGTAATCTTAGATGAAAATTGTTTTCGTTATGATATCACACCGAAACTACATTATAGTCTAATACATAAAGGTTACTTGTATATTTTTCATATGAGGTTGTTATTTATATATTATTAGAGATTACTTGTACTTATAAATTATATTTATTTATTATAATTTATATAAATAAATATCCTCTTATATATTAAAAGAGAAGTGATTAGTATCTTAAATCTGTTGCTAAACAAATTTCTATGTTATTTTTTATTTTATTTAATATCTTAAACATGTTGCCAAACCGAGTTATATGTTTTTTATTTTAAAATTTGTATATCTTAAACTTAATTTAAATAAATATTAAATAATCAAATTAGAAAACGTAAATACTAAACTAAAAGTATATATTTTTTAGATTAACTAAGAATATATTCTAGAATATATTTTTGGTTGTTTATAATTCTAAAGGATAAATATATTTTATTATAGATTAAAAAAAATAGAAAACATAAATAGAGCTTTTTAACTAACATCCAATTATTAAAAAGTATATCACAAATTAAATTTCCACCAATTTATTTATAATTTTAATAAATACTTAACTTATTTAAAATCATAAAAAATATTCCTTTAGTTTTTAACAAAAGTTAACTTATTCATATCAAAAATATATTCTAGAAACTCTTTTCAGTTGTTTAAATTTTGAATTGATAAATATAGTTTCTTTAAAATAAATATTTTAAATCTAACTTAATATATTTTCTTTAATCATCTTATATATTAAAGGAGAAGTTATTGGAGGCCACATGTTACGCGCACAATTTTTCTACATTATTGTTTGTTTTAAAAGTTTAATATATTAAATCCATTGCCAAACAATATATTCTTAATAAAAAGTTATTTATAATATAAATAAATATTTAATTTATTTAAAATCACAAAAATTCTTGATTTAGTTTTTAAATAAAAATTAACTTATTTAAATAAACATTAACTTATTTAAATAAACACATTTTATCGAGTTTTTCAATCAAATTTTCTTTATTTAAAATTCAATTGAATTATGGTATAAAAGATAAATATTTAAAGAAATGTCTAATAAATAAATTCAATTAAATTAGAAAAATAACAATTTATTTTTATGACAATAAAATCCGGGCATATCCAGGATCTTAACCTAGTTATTTATTATTTGAGTTTTATATATTTGATTTTTTGTGATCATTTTGAAATTAATATCTAGATGAATGTCATTAGTTGGCAAAAATAAAATTATGGTGAATGGATTATTTACCAATAATGAAAAATATGGTGAATAAAAAATATGTATAAAAGGAATTTAGATTTATTAGTAATAAAAGATTTTTGATTTATAAGAAAATACAATTATTAAGAAGAATTAAAAAAATGCTTATTGTACATGGACCTTTTTACCAGGTGAGGGCTTCAATTTACTGTGGCAATGTTGTTCCTCCTTCCATTATGAGAGTATTTGGTTATTTGGCCAACCTATTGTGGCCCAAACATGTGATAAAAACCCTTTGGAATTCATCTCTTCTTTTACAAATTTGAATTTCTATTTGTTGAGTAATAATTTAACCCTTTAATAAAATATTCCTTGTAAAAATCAAAATAGGTATAATCAAAATAATACCAACTCTTTTTCTAAAAATCGGGTAAAATCCAATCTTAATTTATTAATTTTTAACAAAACTTTTATGATTTTTTCAATTTTAAAGATAATCTATTTTCATTAAATGATTTATTAGATAACCGAAAGTAGAGAATATTAAATACTATTCGAAATTCAGAAAAAGAGCTATACTTATTTGGCATTCATAAAATAATTTTTAAAGAGTTACACATCATATTTAGCAGAAATACACGGATATTCACGGATATTCCTTATTCATTATTAGACAAATAAATCTAACATATTCATTACTTATTTTAAACTAGAGAAATAAAAAAAGATGACACATGTGAGAAAAACACGTTTCATTATCTCATATAAATGTCAAACTATACGTGATGTGGTATTATTCAATACTTTAAAAATTAATATTTTTCCAAAATTAAAATATGAAATGACATTGGAAAAATATTATAATTTTAAAATGTGGAATGTCATTAGAATAATATTTAAAATTTTATATATTTTGTGTTGAAAAATAATATAAAGAAATATATAGATTGTTTAACCAAGATGAAAAAAAAAATTCTAAAAAAAAGCTAAATTAAAAATAGAGAATAAACAATCGTAATCTAATACTCATTAAAAAAGTCTTCCTCTTCTTCTCCTCAATCGCCGACTTTTCTTTGGCTCATCTCGTTTTGATGGGCGGCCGACTACTCCATTAGTTGTGTTGTCGGTCGTTTCTCTCCTTCTTCTTTAGGGTTCTATGTACAACGGCTAGTTTGGTCTGATTGTGCTCTCCGTCGTTTGAATCTGGTGTTCGAAGCCCTCTCTTTCTCTTTCTCCCTGACTAATGGCACCGCCGGCGATGGTATTTCTTCCTCCTCCTGATGTCGCGAGACTCACATGAAGTTGCTGATGCGGTCGTGCTCTAAGGCTTGGTCGAGGCGGATCTGTGGTTTGTCGTGTGATGGAGTCTATAACTAGGATTTGGTGTCGCTTTCTAAGGAAGAGTTCTAGTCCGGTTTATCTTGCAGTTTGGTGTAGATTGATGGGTGGGTTTTGTTCTTCCAGTGACTTTTCTTCGAGAGTATGGGTTATGCATGTTATGAGCTTCGGGGATGTGTCTCTCTAGCCATCATTGTTTTGTTTGCTTGCCCTTTAGTTTCAGTTTCTGAAGCAGCGGCTCATGCATGTGTTTTATGTGGTTTGATCAGTGGATCTCATGTATGCAGAGATCTCCTATGGAGGGGTAGTTTCAGTTGTTTCAGATCTTGTAGTGGTCTTCTTGTTCGGGTATGGATTTTAGTTTTGTGTATCGAATTTGATCTTAGTATCGTCTACCTATTAGTGTTTATGTTATCTTAGGTCAGTTGGTTTCTGATAGAAGTTCTTGCTTCGTACTTCTTAGTGTTCTGGATCTTCTCTACAAGAATCAATTATCAGATTTGTATTTAATCTTATTAGTTTACGTTTCAGTTAAGCTATCGACTTCGATTTGATAAAACCTAGTCCAGATTTCTGCAGCTTTGAGAAGCGTATGCTCTTTAATTTTCGAAGTCTAATTCATCTTAACGATGATCGAGCCGTAGTTGTATTTGAAATCTGTAACTTTTATTATTATCTTTCTGTTCTTGTATACTTCTTTTTTGATATATATATATATAGAATAAAAACACACATGTTAATAACATCAAACACGTGTCAATCTTCTTCAATCCTATAGACAAAACCTTATTTTATAAAATATATATATTATTTGATGATACATGTCACATGAAAAAATATGTTAATTGTTTTTTTCCAAATTAAAGGTCAAATGAAAATAAAAATTATGAACCTTTAGATTTCTAAATGAATAATTTTGGATATGAGGTATGAAAAACTGAATAATATTTAAAATTTAAAATATTTTTTATAAGAAATTATCTTATATATTAAAACAGAAGTGAAAAAGCTGACGTGTCAAGTCCACAATTTATCTAGATTTTTTTTATTTAAATTTTAATATCTTAAACCTGTTACCAAATTTATTTACTTTTAATTCTTTTTAATGGATTATTGTTATTCATGTTGCCAAACAATATATTATAGAAAATTAAATAAAACATTTTAATGGATAAATATTTTGACACTATAAATATAATAATATCAGATATTTTTGTTTTTTAAAAAATAATCGAAATATATTTACTTAAAAAAAATTAATTATTAGAAATATTCTAAAATTAATCATATATATATTCTAGAATAATTTTTTAGAATATCCTCTTATATATTAAAAGAGAAGTGAAAAAGCTGACGTGTTAAGTCCACAAATTTTCTAGATTTTTTTATTTAAAATTTAATATCTTAATCCTGTTACCAAACATATTTAATTTTTAATTCGTTTTTAAGGGATTATTTTTATTCATGTTGCCAAAAAATATATTATAGAAAATTAAATTAAAAATTTAAGTGGATGAATATATTTGACACTATAAATATAATAAAATAATATTTTTTATTTTTCTAAAAAATTATGGAAATATATTTACTTTATATAAATATAATTATTAGAAAAGATATTCTAAATTTAACCGTAGATATATATTCTAGAATAATTTTCTAGAATATACATATTTGAATAACTTAATTATAAATCTATGGTTAAGTTTAGTGGTTTAAACAATTTTTTATGGATAAATATATTTGCTTGAAGATAAATAAAAAGAACTAAAAAAGATAAACATAAAATTTAACAAAAAAAACCGATTAAAGTAAATTATAATATTCAATGTATATATTTAAGAAAATATTTTTAATGTTGTATGTTTAAATAAAATTTTGATTGATAAAATATTATATCATTATCTATTATATCATTCCTTACAATATTTTTAAATTTCAAAATAGTTTTTTTAATTTGTATAAAAACTAAATATTTCAACAATAATCTTATAAATATATTTAAATAATTAAATTATTTATTTTAAGATGATAACAGTAAAATCCGGGCATAGCCCGAGTCCTAACCTAGTAATATAATGAAATATAAAGATCGTTTTAATGGAAAAGTACATAAATTTGAAGAACTAAATAAATAAATAAAAATAAATATATATGTCTAATAAAAATTGAGCACATATCATTCTTACGTACATCTTTAAATAAAATTAGATTTATGACCCACGCAATGCGTGAGATGAAATATTTATATTTTTATAATATTTTTATTGTTAAATTTTTCAATATCTATTATTTATACGAATGAATGAATTACATTCATGTTTTTTAAGAAATATAAACAATAAAAATGAAAGGAGGTATAACACATATCTAAACTAATTAAAGTAAGACAATTAGATATCAAATTTTTATTATTTAGTGTTATTGGTTAATATATGTTTTTTAAAAGTAAATAATAAAAATATCAAATTTTAACTATTTAATTTTTTTGGTTGGTTGTTAAATACTATAATTACATATAAATCTTTATTATTTAATTTGATTATTATTTAAACATCACTAAAATTAACGTGATTCAAGTCTAGGTAATTTTTATTATTATTATTTATTTTTATTGATTAGTAAATATATGAGTGGTCTATATTGTAATTATTCTAGTAAATAAAGTCTTATTTCATATATTTTTTAAAAGATATTCTGGAAATAACACATCATCAAGATATATATGTAAATAACATGTAAGGATAAAGTTGACATTTAAAAATACTTCTAGATTAATATATAAGGGATATTTTGTATAATAGATTATCAAATGAACTTTCGAGAAAGCCCACTAATGTAAATATCGACAGCAAGAATTATGATAACGTACGTTAGATTTATTAAAAATGTATTGTGTACTCAAAGAAGTATCCAAAATGAATTATAGTCGTTAAAGAGCTTAATAGACATGTTTTATTTTAGAAGAATTTGTCTATGAAGGTAACTCTACGAAAAATGTTATCATGTAATACACATACAAATTTTTAGGCAATTCTCTATGTGTGTTTTACGTTTTTACCCTCTAACTAGATTAATTGAATATTAACTCATCTCTAACTACACATTCACCTTATCATCATCTCGATAGAAAATAAAAAAATCTCAAAACACAATTGTTTCGTTTCTCTCCATCGTCGTTGAACTCAAAAACAAGAGAGAAACCCCAGTTCTCCATTGGTGTTCTCATTCTTCACCCTTGTTATCCTCCTCCTCGTCGTTCTGATTATTTTTCCTCGCCGTCTTGATTCTTCGCCTTCGTCGTCTTGATTTTTCGCCTTCGCCGTTTCCAAGTATTTCTAGACTCTCCGATATTTCCTTCAAACTTCATCGCTCTCAACTAATTGGTATCTATTTACTTATTCTTCTTCTCTTTACCGTATTAATTTAGAAAAATTTCATTATGTATCTTGCATGTGTATTGATTTCATCTAATGATTCATTCTGCTTAGGTGTTATCGGTGACTGCAGTAACCTAAAGAAATTACATTATGTTTCCTTATGCTTACTATTTTGTGTTGGTTTTCGAAAACGTAAATTTGGTTAACAAACGAAATAGTTAAACCCTAAATACAAATACTCCTTACATTGGCTGGTTTTGTTCTTATTTAATCTATATTGTCTTTTCTACAGAAACTGTGTTTTGTTCTTATTCTCTTTCTCAGATTTCCTAAATTCCTACAACACCAATCCCATACAAATACACTGTTTCTAAATTCACGCTTCTAAATTAGGGTAAATACACTGTTTTAAAATTCACGGTTCTAAGTTTGGTTATGCATGCTCTCTGTTTTAAATTCACGAAGTTAAATTATGTTATTCATTGTCCCTGTATTATATTCACTCGCATTTAAATTCACGCTTTTAAAGGGAGCATATCATACTCTATATTATATGTCTCATATTTCCCAATGGATAATACTCGAACTCAACAAAACTGCAATCGAGCTCAACAAGACTGCAATTGAGACTAAGTTGGAAAAAGCCTACAAACAACTGAAGATTGTCATGTTTATAATCGTTATCGGTTTCCCACTGATGTATTATATCGTCAAAATTGTAGTTTAATGTTTCTAATTATGTTACTTTTGTTGTTAGTGCCATATGTTGTTTGGTGTATTATGCAAAGTTATATACATTGTATACTCATTTCATGTTTTAATCATTGAACTGCAAACTAGGAAAAACGAATTCAAATCATGTTTTCATTATTACTTCTGTTTAGCTTTAGAAGAAAACAACACACACCAATATCAAACAACATCCATTAACCCGAATTCATTGATTCGTGTTCGCCCACAGGGAACCAATTACACAATAACAGGCCCAAACCCATATCTGCTACTTTTGCTGGTTAGCCATCCAACATCAAAGTTATATACACTGCTAAATACATGTTGTTGTGAAATCCACGAATTTCATAATACAAAGGCAAAGTTATACAACACAGAAGATTAAACTCATGCTGGTTTACAACATCCTAAATAAGTTACCAAAATCTACTTCTGATGTCTCCTTTCTCTACTCTATTCCCATTTTTCCTTATGTAATATGTTGATTGAACATACGTTTTTTTCTTTAGACATCTTTAACTCTTAGAACATTTATCAATAACCACCCCACATTGAATTCACAACACTGGCCACAATACATTGGATTTAAAACAGTCACCACCACCTTTATCAGTTACATCTTTAACTCTACAACCTTTATCATTAACCACCACACGTGGGATTGACAACACTGAGCACAATACGTTGAATTTAAAATAAGCTTTCTATGCTAAGATAAGCTTTGCTTAACATGTACTTAAGTACTATAACTCCAACTCTGTAATATGTAATATGCCTCCACTTCGGTAATATGTACTTAAACATAACCAAATTCATGCTTAGGTGGTTGCAGTTCTCTACCCAACTTAACACTAACTCAAAGTTACGAATTTGATGTCCCACGGGTGTGTATACACCATTACACAATTGTTCTAGTGTATACATTCCTACAATGTTAACCAACCTCTCCAACCTTCCTTTGTCTATCAAAAACTCTCACTCTCCCATGTTCCCACATACCCACTTTCTAACTATAACTTGACACACCTTCTCCATAACGGACCTGGGGAAGTACACAACAAGAAAAATTAAACATCATTCCATATTCTATTAAACCACTACATTACTCTTCTATGCTACATCATTCCATACTCCACACAAAAAACTACAATACTACCAAACGGAGGTCCGCAACAAATAAACCGGCTCATTCAAAAATGGAGGACAACAACTCACAAACGCCAAACCCAGAAAGAGCAAAATCACATACGCCAAATTTAGAAATCAGCAAAATGATACAACAAAATCAAGCAAACCTAACATAAAACCTAACATTAAAAGCTCAAAAACGCAAAACAAAAAAACAAGCTAAACTTAGCATTACCAAGCAAAACACAGCAAAATCACAAAAATCCAAATATCAAACATCGAGGTCGTTCGACAAGCGATTCTTCTTCTTAGTTGGAAACATGCACCGCCCTTCAAGATATTAGCAAAAAAAATTTTCTGAAACACACCCAACAGAGATATCCTCTCTCACAAATAAATCTCTTTCTCAAAAATTGAACTTGCTTGCCTACCCCCAATGCAAAACACAATTAAACCAATTTCTCCACAAATTTTACGATGGTCTCTAGCATTATCCATCGAATCTCAGATCAAAAGCAAACTCAACTTTCCGATACCGTAACCAAACACAAACAAGTACCTAACTATATGTAACTGGATTACTCAGTACCATCGGATAAAAAATCCTACTATTTGATCGAACGGCCATAACAAATTACGCACACTAAGACGAAGGGTGTCTTTGATCTTTTCCTAAAACCTTACTCTCTCACAGCTTTCAAACAAATTGTCTAAAAGTAAAAACATGTGTTAATCGTAAATACTTCTCAAATAATGCCTATACAGACAAATGTCTCTTTAATTAATAAATTTTTATTTGTATTTTTTTAATTGTTTAAATCTTATATATAATGAGAAAAACATCTCTCATGGTTCTTCTGACATGTGGCTTACTTGAAAGAGTTAAAAAATATAAAATAAATTAAGTAAGTAAATGAACTTTTCTTAAAATCATACTCATGCTCGAATGTTTATGGAATATAGAGAGTCGTCTTCTCGCCGCTCACCATTGTCATTAATAGGAGACATGAAGAGATTAGGAATTGAGTCAAGTTTTGATGAAGTCGATGGATTTTATAAGTAAATCTCCATCAAAATGGTTTGAGCCACATCTGAACTGCGACCCACCACCTCGCATCCACCATCGCCCCCTTCGATTCAACCAGGTCATAATTTTTCAACTCTGTAAATGAAGTCACATGTTGGACTATTTAACTTCAAAATAGTTCCATTTTGATTATCATTGCTTCTAAGAAGAATTTATACGTTTAGATTTAATATCTTTTCTTACAGATTGTACCAAAATATCAAAGGAATAGATCCATCTCTTCTCATTTGTACGGATCTTATAGTCTTAACTTCTCCAATCCCAATTTCTGAGGTTTTAATCTTTCTTAGAGTTGGGTTATCATGTCACAATAGGTTGTGTTTTTTTATTTTAATTTTTCATTAGAATTTCTGGTTTCTATTCAATGATATTCTCTAATCTTAAGAATCTGAGTTTATAAGAAAGGAACAGGAAATTAAAAGTACATGAAATTACAGAACCTCTCGTTTAATTAATAACTCGAACAAATAATTATTTGTTAGAACAATTACACACTTGAAAGATAACAAAACTTTCCAAAAAAAATCTGATGGTTGTCCTTATTTGAACAGACAACGATCTAGACGCAATTTCTAATTAATCTAATCTAGAATTTATAACTGAGAATTAATAGTTCTCTCTCTCTTAGTCTCGATTTCTATTAGAGGGCTTGTGCTCTTCAAAATTGATAAGTGTTACCGATCCTTTATTCCCTATTTATCCTTGTGTAGATCTCTTCCTTTTCCTTTACGGATTGCCATTTTTTTGTTAACCGATTCCCTTTTTCTTCTGAGGATATGCTTGAGGTTGGTTGAGATTTGTTCTTTCAAATACTCTAACTACTTGAGAATCTATATCAGATCTTCTCTTGAACCAACTTTATTTGATTCGCGTCTGATCTTCAGTTAAGTTCTTCGAACAATTCGGTATGGTTTACTCGACATCTTCAATCTCCTTTTTAGCCTTACGTATGTCTTGAATACACTCTTCACGTTTGCTTCAAGTTACTACACACTCTTCTTCACACCATAAGTCTAAAAACTTTCATAACATAACCGAGAACCAACATAACTGAAAACAGATAGACTACTAGTTCAACAAAACCAAAACAAAGAAAATTCAAGATAAACTGTTAGTTCAAGATTCATTTCACTCCCCCATGCTCAAAGCTCCCCCATACTGCATACTCCCCTATTCAAGCATCTCTGTAAGCTAAAAACTCACATCAGTCGACATGCTTGTGAAGATAGCCTTGAAGTAGTTCAATGGTTGCCTTCATCAATCTTCATTTTGCCTTGGCTGACTTCGAGCCTGTAGGAACTACCAAGGACACTCGAACATGATATTCACCAAGTGGGACCAGTTCTGGTTCTTCCGGTTCGTCATCATTCCTTATAGTATGATCAGTGTTTGTTCCGAAGAGAACTTGCTTCGATTCCCCTGTAGTTTGCACCGCTGGACGGCGTGGAGTTTTCTCAATCTTCGGAGTATGTAACGCATCTCTGCTCATTTGATTAGTTGCCCGTTTTTCCTGGGAGAACGCCTTGGGGTATTGCATTACTTCACCTGCATCAACCGTCACATCATAATTTGAACACATCAGAGCATAAATTAGAGATGGAATGCCACACTAAATGATCCAATGGTCATAGTTGCCCTCTCCAAAATATCCTAATAGATGACTTGTCATATATCCACCCTAACTCTAGTGGCCTCTTTATGCACTAGACGAAGATAAGTATCATTCATGTATGTCATGTTCATGGTTGGTAGCCAGTTATACCCACACATATTGTAGAGTGCCCCCAAACTAAGGCAGAAACCAAGTTGTCTTCAGCACATTCAACTCCAAATCAGGCATGCCCGAGAAAAAGGTAGCTAACTCATCTTGAGTTATACCGGCAGACATATCATTTATTTTGAGTTCTTCTTGAGTTAAAGGCCCGAGATCCAAATAGTTATTTATCCGTTTAGCTAATAACTTATGCATCCTTCCTCTAGCAAATACACTCAACTCAGCAGGTGCATCAGATAAATCATCAGGCATGTGCGTATAGAATTCCCATAAAACCTCCTTAACATAACCAATAATCTTTTGAACCGAAGAAATCATATTTGCCTTCTTAATCAAACTACATATGGCTAATATATTCGTACTATCAAACATCACAGGTCTATGTTCGATGAGGTTATAGTTTTTAAGCACATCATACATGCTCTTAGCCCGAGCATCCATAAATCGCACATTGGAGTTCTTCGAACCGAATGACGATGGTTTCTGAGAAACTGAATCATC
Organism: Biscutella auriculata; assembly: GCA_900406285.1. Taxonomy (NCBI): domain Eukaryota; kingdom Viridiplantae; phylum Streptophyta; class Magnoliopsida; order Brassicales; family Brassicaceae; genus Biscutella; species Biscutella auriculata. Next base: position 6,317 of record OVAO01000825.1, on the reverse strand, counting down.
CGAGATATGCGATTCAGTCATCACCTTCTTCTCTTTTATGGCTTCGAGTCATCCGACGTGTTTTATGTGTCACTGGTTGAGAGACACCTGAGCATCCTTTTCGCTTTTACGGACGAGATGTTGGGCCAACTATGGGTTTCGGCACATCCGTTGGTAGATCGTCTAGATACGCATTTGTATCACACCCATCTTGCGCTGCTCGCGAGGCCATATCTGGAAACAGCTCCTCCACATCGACATCGATTCCAGCAACTCCCGACTGTTCACCATCCTGAGGTGGAGTCTTCTTTGCGATATCCTCTTCTTCTCCTATTTTGCCCCCTTGCTTCTGTTTTGGTGATGCGAGCTGAGATAACGGGATTTGATTAGCTTGTTGTGCTGGCATGCATGGTGGTCCATCAATCGTTTCAGCACTATTACTCCTCCATACGACCAATGACTGTTCAGGTTGTATTTCCACAATTTCTTCCTTGTCTATGTCGATTATCTCCACGAGAATAACCATTTTCGCTCGAATCGGTATGACAATAGAGAAAAAACAAGAGACAAAGAAAGTGAGAGAAACTGAGTTTGGAATAGTGAGCCGAAACGGTTTCTTCTTCGAACTAATGATGAAGACTCGGCAAAACCCAAAGGTCATATCCCTTCCATAATTAACTCACTTAGATACTCGTGATGTCTTGTTCAACTAAGTTATGATGACTCATTAAACCTCCCACTATCCAATGAATACGTTATACATATATTAAAGAAAGATCAGTTCGGTCTTACCTCAATCAATTATAAGGCTGAAAGAAGACTCGTGAACCTTGCATAGTCCAACGATCATTTGTTCCTACATGCTCGGTTTTCACTACTTGTCGTTCAATATCAATATGTTTTGTTGTTTTTTCCGTGAATGCTAAACTGGATTGATATGACGATTGCACTTTTGTTGTCACATTGTACCAGTAACATCCCAGTCTTGAGTCCATAATCTTCATCTGTTTGCTTCATCTACATTAATTGAGTGCAACAACTTCCTAATTCAATGTATTCGGCTTCTGATAATGAATGTGAATTCTGCTTCTTACTCATCCATGCAACCAAGTTATTTCCAAGGAAGAAACATTCTTCACTTGTGTTTTTCTATCATCTATGCTTCCTGCCCAATCTGCATCACAATATTCTTCTAGACTTTTGTTTGTGTCTTTAGAGTAGCACAACCCGAGATTTTATGTGCCCTTGACATACTTGATAATCCGCTTTACAGCTAACAAATGTGATTGCTTGGGTCGTGCTTGATACCGTGCAAATATACCTACGCTCAAACATATATCTGGTATGCTTGCAGTGAGATACAATAAGCTACCAATCATGCTTATGTATTGTTTTTCATCCACATCTTCTCCTAGTGTTGTACTCATGGGAGTTTTTGCTTCTTTACTAGATTTCATTCCGATTTTTTTCACCAAATTTTGTGTATATGTGCTTTGAGACTCATATATTCCTTCAGTTGTTTGTGTTATCTGAAAGCCGAGGAAATACTTAAGTTCGCCCATCATGCTCATCTCGAACTCCTGAGTTATCTTTTGAACAAACTCCTGAACTAAGATTGGGTTCTTACTTCCAAAAATAATATCATCCACGTAAATCTGGATTATCATGATTTCTCCTTTGGTTTAAATATGGTTTTTTCTACACTTCCCCGCTCATATCCCTACGATATTAGAAAAATTGCTAGTCGTTCATACCATGCTCTTGGTGCTAGTTTTCTTCATCCTCTCAGAGACGCCATTTTGTTGTGGGGTAGACACACATGTCTTGTGCCTTGTAATTCATGAATCCCTGCACAACTTATCCATTTGATTGTTACAAAATTCCAATTTGTTGTATGTCCGCAAATACTTTATTTTCTTCCTCGTTTGATTTTCCACAAGTAATTTCCAATCTGAAAAATTCTCAAACACTTCATCTTTGCTTCTTAAGAATCTGATCCAGACTTTTCTTGAGTGATCATCGATGAACGTAAGAAAATATCTACAACCTGATAAACCTGACTCATTTGCTAATGACCCCCACAAGTCACTATGGATGTAGTCCAAGATACTCAACGTTTTGTGTTTACTTTATGGGAAACTTTGTTTGTGTGATTTTCCAAACACACATTCTTCACAAAAGCTTAGAGTATGGACTTCTTTTGAGTTTAAGTACCCTCCTTTGACCAGAACATTTATGTTTTTTAGACTCATGTGTCTTAACCTTGAATGCCACCTGTTTGTCATCTTTATCTCAGTTCTAACAACAACTGCTTCTCTCTTACCACTATTCTTTGTAGATAATACAACCCATCTCGATATTTTCCTGAAAAATACTTTATGACCTTGATTGTAAAACGTGACAGTGAAGTTTTTTCCTTCATACTTACACCAGTCTTTTCGAGCTGGCCATATGATATGAGATTTTTGTCCATGGATGGCATATATCTCACGTCATTTAAAATTATTGTAGCTCCTGATTTTATAATTTTAATCTTCCTCATCCCTTTGACCTCACTCTAGGTATTATTACCCATCATAACCTTAGTGCCTTCGAATTCCTTGAGATCAAATAATATGTATTTGTTTGGTGTAATATGAAAGGTACAACCCGATTCCATTACCCATTCATCTTTTGCATAAGAAGTGCTAGCTGTAAAAACCATAGGCAGTTCAGTCTCTTGAGCAACGTTTGCCGATTCTCCTTGTTTCCCATGTTTTCTTTAGGGACATTCTCTTTTGTAATGTCCTTCTTTCCCACATATCCAACATTCTCTAGACTTAGGCTGACTTTTTTCCTAGACTTTGAACGTGTGTTTCTGCTCTTGGATCTACCTCTGCATTGACTCTGGTTTTTCTTTTCAGGTCTTCCCCGACTCACAACAAGACCTTCTGCACTTGGCTTCGCCCTTCCCAAGAGTCCACTTTCCCGCAGATCAACTTCTTTGGCGTAGGAAGAGGTGGTAACTTCACTTAAGGCTAGTGTTTCCTTACCATTACCATATTTGAGAGTGTGAACCAGTGAGTCAAATTGCTTCGGTAAACCAGACAGAATTTGTATTGCCTGATCTTCATCACTTATTGAGAAACACATCCAGATTTTCCTCTATGTTTTTGTGTTCATCCATCTTATAGCTAGCAAATCTCTGTTTCAAGTAGATTTGATTTGGTAATGCTTTTGTTTGGTAATCATTTTCCAATGCTTTCCAGACTCCTAACGCAGTGGTTTGTTTCATCACTTTTCTCAGGACTTGATTGCTTAGGTTTGAACATATGATGTTTTTGACTTGTCTGTTTTTACCATTTCTCAAAGTCTCGTCTAGTGATAGCTCAGTTTTTTGTTTATCACTTTTCTTCTCAGTTCCTTTCCCAGGTAAGCGGGTAGATACTTCTTCTCTTAAAAAAAGTCTAGATTTAGAAGTTCTAAGTGCATAAGCATCTTAAACTTCCACATCCCAAAGTCTCATTTTCCATCAAATTTTTCCACGTCAACTTTGCTCAGAGTGATTCCATGATTCAGTCCTTGATTTTCCCCTCTTGATACAACAACAAAGCTCAAATCAGAAAATTGAAACCATTTTCTATATAATTAACTTGGTTTTGATACCACATGTGAGGTTTACAGTGACGAATGTAAGATTATTTTTGAATGGTTGCAATAGAATGGTGCACAAATATTTGATCATCAATATAACTAATTTAATTTATATAATAATTTTTAAAAAAAATCTATGGTGGCAAGTGCCACCATTGTGCCGACTGTAGATCCGCCACTGGAGATTTAATAAGTTAATTTAATCTCTGACTTTAACTTTAGTTACAAGCTTCTTCAATCAATTTACCTTGATATGTTTAACTTGCGTACGAATTGATTGTTGTTGTTAATTTAAAGTGCACAAGACAATTTGTTAACCAATTTTCTTTGCAGGTACGTCTGGGAAGAGACTCTCTTCTCAACTTCCACTAGATCAATGAAAGAATATAACTTCAAAAATACAATTTCAAGAGAATAATAGAACAGCACAGACACCATCGAGATCTCAAACCGTACACCACTTCCCCGTAATTTCGTTCTCAATTGTCTAGCTTAATTCTCTTAAGACGTAACATAACCCCCGTTATATATACCATTTGGTATTAGGTGTATATGGGCCATTTACTCAACATAACAATTCTCCATATAACTCTTGTAGACTCTTGATGGGCTTGAGCCCAATAACCAAATCAATCCATGATTTGTTGATCCAAAACCATGTCCACGTGCTGAAGATGTTGAGTGGTCGACAATTTCTCACACCCGCTTTTTACAAATTTTCATTTAGTGATGTATTACTATGGAGAAATAATTTTATATTAATAAAACATTTTCCTAGTTATTCTAAAAAATAGTCCATTATAATTTTTTGTGATATATTTATTCTGCTTTAATATAATAGATATTTGTCTTGAAGAATTTATTACTAACAATATAAAAATCGAAAGAATGTTAAAAAAATCCGAACTTTTAAATTTGGTAAATCTACCTTATTAAATTTAATTTTGTTGAACAAACCAAATTTTGTTGAACAAACCAAAGTTGACACAACGTTAACTTTTATTAACAAAGTAATTAAGTGGCTAAATTTTACTGTTAAATAAAATGATGTTGTTTCGAAAAATGACAAAAAAATCTTGAAAATTCAAATTTCAGCCATTTTAAGTATAAAACTTCTGTTGACTTTACAATTTTAATCACAAACTTTTCTTGATCGAGCAAAATTAGGGGTTTTATAACAGTTATTCGTCTCAGTTCATATTATTTGAGTTTTGGTTTTTTGGTTTTTTGATTTCTATAAAATATGTCAATTCGAGAAAAATATATTTTAGTTCTTTTTAATTTTATTTCTATAAGGTAGATTTACCAACTTTAATTTGTGATTAATTTGTCCCAGTCAACAAATTTTGTGATTAATTTTACTTCGTTTTAATTATTCAAAAGTTAATAGCGCATGTAATCCCCTATATATTAAAATAGAAACATTTTTTGTAAAATAACCTTATTTTGACGTGTTATTAACAAAAAAAACTTGTTGATATGTCATCACCAAAAAATTTTCTACAAATATATTTGAAATAGAGTTTTGTTTACTAGAATATTTACAGGACATGACATTCATATATATTTATTAATCAATTAAACTAAATAATTAAAATTTAATATCTAATTACATCATTATAATTTTATATGGATATTATAGATTATACATGTAATTACATTATAGTTTAAATAACTATTTTGACCAATAATAATATTAATATAGTTTAAATAATTATTTTGTTCAATAATATTTAATATTATTTTAGGATAACAATAATATTATATTTATTCCATTATCTATGGATAAAAATCTTGTGAATCCAAAATCTTTTGGATATATTAGAATATAGTATAATAAATAAAACAATTATAACCGAAAATCTAAATATTTGTGAAACCTATAAATCGTAGCTTTATAATAATGTTTTTAATTATTTTAATCAATAATAATAATATTTTTTATTTATTAAAATAAAATATCTTTAAAAAAATAATGATCTCATTCACGCATCGCATAGGTCGAAGACCTAGTTTGATTTACTCAACAAAATTTTATCATTAAAAATATAAAATTAATTAAAATATGTGATTTAGATAGCATTGGTATTTTAAATTGACCAAATTTAAAAGTTCATATTTTTACGGTTTTCCCATATAAAAGCTATTTTATTTTCATGTACATCGTTCGATCTTACCGAGGGATGATCTCGGTAAAGATAATGCTATGAGCGAAGCGACCGGTTAAATTCAATTAAAATAACGAATCTAATTTATTATTAAATTAAACATTTGTCCGAGTTATTCTGATCCTCCAATTGTTAAATTTTTGCAAATAACAAAAAAAAAATACTATAGTTTACAGCTCGTTCTAAGAGGTCCATTCATCATTGTGCTCGTATATTTAGGCCTGATATTCTTAATTTTAAGCGCCAAAAAAGTGAAGACTTAATTTAAAAAAAAAAAAAAATCTATGACATTATACCTTCTCTAATCTTTTGACTAAAAAAAAATACCTTCTCTAATCTTCTTCCACTAGAGAAGTTGGGAGAGGTATATTTCTTTTGGGTTTAGAAGAAGTGAAGTGTTTCTAGGGATAACCAAGACGCTTTCTTCTAAGTTTGATTTGTAGGTTTTTGAGTAAGCATGTTGCACGATTTGGTGAATGGGCCAAATTTATGCTTAAGAAAAGATTGTGAAGTAGAGGTTTGTTCTGAAGATGAAGG
>OVAO01000824.1:0-17987 GCA_900406285.1 Biscutella auriculata | reverse complement strand
GTGATCATACCTCGATTTCAAATTTTTCCAAAGATCTGCAGGATCTTTGGTTATGATATATTCATCTTTTAAACTTTGATGGATGTGGTGGCGGATAAAAATTAAAGCTTTCGCTTTTTCTTGGTCAGATGATTCGAGAGATTCATCAATGGTTTTGAGGAGACCATTGGCTCTCAAATGGGTCTCGGCATCTAATGCCCATCGCAANCGGTAACATCGAGAGCTTCAAACTAAAGTTTCATCAAGTTTGACATAATTACTATATATGAAAATGAATAAAGTTAGTAGCTATATAAAAAAAATCAATATAAAAAAAGAAAAATAAATTTTAAACTTCCTAAAATGCAGCNATAATTTTTAAACTTCCTAAAATGCAGTATTGAAAATAACCATTATAAAACATAAGAAATTATAATATTATGGTTAAAGAAAAATAACTCATATGGTTAGAGTGTCGTGCTGATAACGTGTTATGAAAATATAAATAAATCAAACTTACAGGCACTTAATATGAGGTTAAATGGAGGAGAAGAGAATACTTTGTGTAATGTTTTGTATGATTGATTGATGATATTTACAAGAAAAGAAAATCTCCTTATATAGGAGAATACAAAGTTTGTAACTTGCATAGAGTTATTAAAAGATGATGTTACATATAGAAAAGTTACGTGTGATGTATGTTATTTTGATAGCATTCATTCTTGTCATCATAACAGTTTCCCTTAATTCTTGGGAAACTAGTTTTTGAAGTTTTTATCTATTTGTACGTAGAATCTTAAATTCTTATTTTACTAGTTTTTCACTTGAATAACCTATTTTTTCTCAAATAACCGCTAATTCAATATTTATTTCCAGTTAAATTATTTTTAATCAATATTTTAATGTAGTTAAAATATATAAATTATTTGTATTTAAGTAAACGAATTTTTTTACGTTGTAGTTTAATAAATATATTATTATAGTTATGTAATTAATATTTTATTATTTGTAATTAGTTATCAATAAATTTTAACCAATATGATTAATTCTTTATACACATACTTTTTAATATTGTTAGCCAATTCTAAAATACAACCAATATTACAAAAAAATAAAATATTAGTTTTCTTTTAGTTTATGGAATTCTTGTTTGTATTGCTATTTAAAAAATATTATATGCATTTTAATAATCATTTAGAATTTTCTAATTCTCTTGTTTATTAAATTTATAAAAATATATATACATCTTCATAAACTTATTTGGTATTCTATAATTTTCCAATTATTAATTTACAAAAATACTAAAGTTTATAAATTAATTAAAAAATTAGTGAATGTTGTCCAATGATATTATGTTTTAATTAATTTAGTTAAAATATATAAATTAGTTGTATTTTTTATCATGAAATTATTTGTATTTAAATAATCAATCCATAATGAAAGATACGATCAACCAACATTTATCAAATTAGAAATTTTTTAACGTTGTAGTTCGATAAATATATTATTGTAGTTAAATAATTAATATTTTATTATTTGTAATTAACTATCAATAACTTTTGGCCAATATAATTACTTCTTTATACACTCACATTGATATTTTTTTAATAGTTTTAGCCAATTATACAATATAAGCAGTATTACATAAAATAAAATATATGTTATCTTTTAGTTCATAATGTAATTAATATTTAAATTTAATTTATTGACACAATTACTAATTATTTTTATAGCTTGCTTAGAAATTATAGTAATTATTTTTTATTTTCCGATAAATTATATGTAGAATCTATGATATAAATAAAACTTAGGTGTACTTTTCATTAGTATGTTATGTATAATTTTGTTTTGTTAAAGAATAGGTACGATGAACCGACGATAACTAATATTTTTCTTAAATAGATATAGTTCATATTGTTTTTTTCTTAAAAATAGTTTTATGAATAATTTCATATGCATTTTAAATAATTATTTGAAATTTTCTAATTCTCCTTTTTAATAACTTTATTAAAATATATATACATTTTCAATTATTATTTAGTATTTTATAACATTTTTAGTTATTAATTTTATAAAGGTATTAGATTTTATTAAATTAATTATATTTATATATTTTAATTCCTAAATTAAAGACGTTAACAATAAAATTATATATTTAAAATATAAAATCTAAAAACTAAAAATAAAAGTCACCATTCAAGATTTTACAAAAACTAAAATCTACAACAAAATCAAAACTAAAAAAATCAAAACCTATAATCCAAAATCAAAAATCTAAAATCTAAAAACCAAAAACCAAATTCTACTCAATCATTCGTAGCTTAAATCGAGAAGATAAGATAACCATAAACAGAAATCAAATCATTTACTTTGGTCGATATGAAAAAATAATAAAATCGTCACCATCACCGAAAACCAAATCATACTTGAATTTCCTAACAAACCACACCCAGTAATCTGTATTTTCAATTTGCACAACAAATTCATGTTATGGATTATATATTGGTATATCCATCTCGACCAGTAGTAACCAACAATTAACATTTCATCCTTATCTTTAGAAAATATCCATCAACCCTTATTAGATAGATGACGATAAGACTACGTCTATGACCTTCTAAGAGTGCCAAAGCATACATAAAACTTACTAAACACTTCCTCCCCGACTTCATCAGATATGTATCAATTTATACAGTCAACCCCTTATTGATTCATTATTTGGTGTGCTTTTTAGATGTGTGATATGTCCTGATTTTAAGGATATGTGATATGATATTTGGTGTGCTTACAACCCCTTATTGATTCATTATTTTATGTATATTTGCATTCTTTTATGTTTTTCAAGTCTGAAGATGATATTTAAAGAAAGGAAGCTTTTGGATATGATTTCATGAAGATTCAAAGAATTCTCGATCCATCAAGCTTGGATCGTCGAACCTTATTTTGGATCGATCGACCTTACAATAAAGCCGCTTGGATCAATCCACGAAAATTGGAACCAAGTGAAGAAAAGAAGTCTAGATCGACCGAACCTTCCCTAGGATCGATCGATCCTCAAAACAGACTTTCCCAAATATTCACATTTCAAAGCCCAAGCCCAAGAGAAACCCTAAACCTACCCCAAATATGTATATAAGCACCAATAGTTACATAATTTATTTTACACATTGATTTTACCAAAAATGTAGGTCTTGTCTAAGGAACTTTCAGGGAGACAGATCTGATTCATCATCTTATATTTTGGAGAAGTTCTCAAACCCTTTTGATATTATATTTTAGTATGATTTTATGCTTTCAGTCATGTCTTGTTTGATTGCATTGATCATGTCTGAGTAGTTTCATAAATTGGATTTCGGGTTTTCAGAAGCGGAAAATTATGGTTCATGCTAGATTACGATTTTGAAAAATAAGGAAATTAATTTAGATCATTACTTAGTTGCTAGAGTATAAATGTAGACTTAATATGACAATTTAGATCTAGATTTAGAGTTGATTTATGTTTGACAAGCAATATTAGATCGCATGAACTAGTATTAGGAAAGTTTAGAGTAACGGTAGATAACACTAGTTATAATCGATTTAGTCTAGTGAACTTTTCCTAATTAGTTTATCATCACACTTTCTTAGTTCGAAGAGATGCCAACGAAAGTTAGATTACCAAGATTTTTAGGCACTTGATTTTATCGGCCAAACCAGGCAGAGACTATTGGTAGAACGATTATTAGATTTAGTTTAGCGAATATTAAGAGATTGTTTTTATACCAAAGCTGCCTAGTGCAAAGGGATGTCAAAGAATTAACGGGATTTCTAGGTTTTTTATTCCAGCACTGAGTGACACGGGGTTAGAGTTTAAAGGGTTAGTTAGGCGTAGGATTTAGTGTCCACGACCACGGGGTTAGTCTTACAACATAAAGCAAACTCTCTAACTAGCTCAACAATCTAAGCAGTTATCGAAACCCCCTTAGAATTCTCTAGGTTTGATTGCTTTCTTAATATAGTCAACTTTGCTTTATGGGATTTCAATATTCACTATTTTCAATTGCTAGTACAAACCACTTACTCTCATTGATTTTGTCTTAGTTATTATTAGGTTATATTGTCTCTTCGTGTTAACACTTTAGTCTCTATGAATGTGATCCATGTGTAGTACTGCGACTTGTTACTGTGAACTTGCAATTAGTTATTTAGGTAAAACATAAGGATATTAATATGCAAAATGCTCTATATACTCTTTCTCAATCCACCTTGATGTTGTTAGCCAAGCCGCCTGACATTGGGATCTTAATGCACTGAACTTTCTATTTTTGGTTGATGATTTCTTCAACTTTCATACGTATCAAATAATCTGGTTCTTCTTTAATTTTATCTAGGAAAAGTCTTGCAAGAGGATATTTCAATAACTCACATACTCCATTAGAAATACATATGTTTTTTGAATTAAACACTTATATTTTCCACTTACCCGATTTCCCTACAGTTGAGCAATGGACCATCACCCATAATACACTCATATCATAGTTTACTCTTATCGTACATGTACTTTATGTTCCTCTCAATTTTAGAGCATAATCCAATACATAGTATTTGAAATCAACACTATTGTAGCACACTTGACCCCATACAAATTTCCGCTGTCTCTTCTCTAGTTAGCATATCCATCACCTTCGCCAATACCGTTACTCTTGTCATTACCTTTGGCATTACCTTTGTCAATACCTCCATCAGCCTCTGCATCACTTTCAATATTCGGGTAGACATCATGTCGAAATGTGAGTTCATCCGCATAACCATCAACCCTTTCTTCGATTTCACTCTCTGTTCTAGCCGAGAATTCGTCTTCATAAATGTCATCATTTACTTTAACTCTAGTTGAAAAAATGTAAGTTTTGATTACGATTCTCGTCACTAAAAAAATAAAAAAACCGAAGCTAAGAATCAAATTAAAAAAAAAAACAAAAAATCGAAGTTTATGATAAAGTTATTCAATATGATAAGATTTTGGATTGGAGAATTGGTGCTACGGTAAGATTTTTGGGTCTCTTGGTAAATTTGATTTATGGATTTCTCGATGAAAAGGTTGAATGGTTCGATGAAATTGAGAGTTGGTTCGCTAATTGGTCGAGGGGTGGTTCACGAATTTGGCTCGATTGTTCGTGAAATTGGTTCGAGAGCTGGTTTGAAAATGTCCTTGTTATTTTCCTTGGAAACGTGAAATTCGTATATGTGTGGAACCAGTTGACACTACAAGAAAACAACCTATTTTGCGACTACGAGTGTGGTCGCACAAATTTGGACTAATTTGCGACTAAAGTAAAACTAGGCTGCAACTCCAAACCTGTAAGGTCTACATTTGCGACTACGAGTGCAAGGTCGCAAATATGTAGGGCTAGTCTACATTTGCGACTATGAGTGTAGAGTCGCAACTGTGAGACTACATTTGCGACCACACTGGTAGTCGCACAAATCGTAGTCGCAAATATGTAGTACTAGTTTACATTTGCGACTACGAGTGTAGAGTTGCAAATGTGAGACTACATTTGCGACCACACTCGTAGTCGCACAAATATGCGACTGATTTGCGACTAAAGTAGGACTGCAACTCCAAACACTTAGTCTCAAAAAGTTCCGAAAGAGCGATTGCATGTGAGGAGACGCAAAAGTAATCTCAAATATTTAGGACTAATTTGCTATTACAACATATTTGTGACTACTTTGTCACTCCAACTTATTTTTCTCAAAATTATAGCATGTGGTGGTGATAATAGGTTTTTAGCCCGCTCTCTATTGTATTAGAAAGGGAACTAACACTACTATTATGATCAAATATAGTAGAGGATGGATACAAGTATCCGGGATATATCGAACCAATTTCGGGTCAATTGTTTGTACACAACTTCTTTAGAAAGACAAGCTAAGTCTAGGTGAAATAGGATATGATTGATTTTGTCACGAAACGAACCTATTGAAACAAGTAAATAAGCAATTGAACATGTTAAAGCAATTGAGAATTAAACGATTATAAGTTGATTATAAAAGAGAACTAAGCGGATGGAGTTTGCTTATTAACTCGGGCGGTTTAATCCTTAGGTTTGTTACTCATTAACAACATTCTAAATGGTTATCCTTGGTCTAGCAACTATCCGATATAGATAAGTCCAATCCCCTGGTAAATACCCTTTACCAAAACATACAAGTATCAATCCCTTGACTAAATGCATGAATTTTCAAGCATTAAACCCTAGTCCATACAACCACCATAAGATCCTAACACAATCCCTTGGTTAGGCTTCGAATAGCATAAGATTAACTCATTCGGGCATTTCATCGAACACCTTCCGAGCGAGAAATGCCTAAGTTCTAGAATTGATTAGCTACTTCCATTCTAGCATTAAACATATTAATCTAGTGAGGATAACTTAATTACAAGCCCTAAATAGCAAACTCAAGCCTTAAACAACTCTAATCTACCAAATCCATCCACTTAGCAAAGTAAACTACTCACTAACCATGAGATTAACACAAAGCAAGGTAAGGAAAGTCATAATCAAATGCATTAAGATAGATTAAACAACTAAAAACAAGAGTATTCCAAGAAATCACAAAGAAAACCAAAATAGAAAGTTGAAGTAAAAGTTGTTTTTTTAGTTCTAGGGTTCCTTCTATTTATAGAAGGCACCACCTCGTGCATCAGTCCCGGGCTGGCAAACCGGGACATGTTGGTTTCCAGGCCGGGAATCTTCACAGGGAGGCTTCGGGGATCACCCGTCCCGAACTAGGTATGAGCCTCTAGTCCGGGACGCTTACTCCGGGATAGGACTTCAAGGACTTCTAGCGGGATGTGTCCCTGGTTAGATTGCCAGGGATGCATCTCGGGACATGTTGCTCTGGATCAAGATATGAGGGTCGTCCCGGGATAGACAGAGCCTCTAGACCGGGATCATAGTTCGGGACACATTCTCTGGTTCGGTGCGGTTTAGCTCGTTTTTGCAAGTGAGTCTCCGTTTGATCCCCGATTCTTCCTTCGGTTGCTTCACACCGAATAAATGTAAATGCGATGCAAAATGACCTAGAAATACTCTAAATGCAATCTAAAACCGAATGAAAACGAATGAAAACTAGACCGAAAAGTGGTAAAAAACACAACATATCAGGTGGAAAAGTAGTCACAAAAGTATGATTAATTTGCTACTACGGTATTAATGGAGTCTCAATGAAGTCTCACTTTTTCGAACTAATTTGTAACTCCAACATATTTGTGACTACTTTGCCACTCCAACACAATTCTCTAAAAAATATAGCATGTGGTTGCAAAGTTGTCTCACTTTTTTGGGACTAATTTGACACTCGAATATATTTGTGACTACTTTGCCATTCCAACTTATTTTTCTCAAAATTATAGCATGTGGTGACAAAGTAGTCACAAATATTTTCTCAAAAATAGTTACAAAGTAGTTTCACTTTTTTGAGACTAATTTTCACTTCAATATATTTGTGACTAACTTTGTCACTCCAACTTTTTTTTCTCAAAATTGTACCATGTGGTGGAAAAGTAGTCACAAATATTTGTGATTACTTTGCCACTCCAACTCACTTTTTCTCAAAAATATAGCATGTGGTGACAAAATAGTCACAAAAGTGTGACTAATTTGTGATTACGGTATTAATAGAGTCTGAATATAGTCTCACTTATTTGGGACTAATTTGCCACTCCAACATATTTGTGACTACTTTGCAACTCCAACACAATTTTCTCAGAAATATAGCATGTGGTTGCAAAGTAGTGTCACATTTTTGGACTAATTTGCCACTACTTTTCCATTCTAACTTATTTCTCTCTAAACTAGTTGCAGTGGAGTCGCACTTTTGCGACCACCGTGAGACTCTGAAAGTTATTCGTATCGAAAAATTGAATTGGAGTCGCACTTTGGTCGTAAAAGTCGACTCCACTCGACTGTAGTCGCAAATTTGCGAGCAAGGTGTGACTACATGAGGTTCATGGACTGTAGTCCCAACGGGGTCACAATTTTGCGATTACATTGGGATTGCTCTGCAACCACTTAATATATATTCACTTCATTTCACCATTTTTATATATTCTAGTCGCTTTGGATACAATAAAGATCACATAAAATAGCATAACCAATACAAAACTTGAATAATCTCAGATAAGTACAACATATGCATTACACTTAAAGGAAAATCTTATATTTTCGAGTTAATCATATCTCGTACATATATTATATATTTCATATTACATTTAACATTAATAAATATCAAATAATCCGAACCAAGCTAAACTGAAATGTTTTTCAAAATTTTGAGAAATGAACTTTTTAGTTAACCGGATCAAAACAAACCAAACCAAATAAGTCAAAACACAAATAATCCGAATCGAACTAAATCGATAAATATTTTATTTTCAAATGACCACACTGTGAATAATATCAAACTAGCACTTTGGTTGAATCCGAGCCGAACTGATTATGATAGAACCAAATAAAACAGAAACGCTATTAATCAAAATAATAATATATTATAGTTGTGGTGTAACAAAACAATAATATTGCAATAGTCTAGTGGATACCACATGCGTAGATGTTTGAGGAAACCAAGCTTCAAGCCCCCCTACGCGTAGGTTATTTGAAGTTTATCGTGCGGGCCACCTTTGACGATTGTTAAATTTTTTTTTTAATAAATTGTGACACCACCGTAGTCGCCAATATTTGCGATTACATTGACTAGTCGTAAAATAGTCCTACATAATTGTCACTATTTTGTGACTACGTACAAATATGTGACTACAATAGTAGTAGTAAATTATAGTCGCAAAACTGTGACTATATAGTGTAGTCGCATATTAGTCTTAACTTTACGATTCCAGGCATTTACGACGATTATTTTGCGACTTTTTGGAGGAGTCACAAAGTAATCGCAATTCGATAATTTACGATTACGTTGAGATTATTTACATAGTCGTGAATAGATTATTTTCTTGTAGTGTGATTAAGCCAATTTAGTCCCAACAAAAGTCAATTGTTAATGAACATTAATGGTTTTAAACAATTGATTTTTATTAGGATTAAAATAGCTTAGCCAACGAAGTGGAAGGATTTAACATTAGTTTAAAAATGCGGGATTTGTCTGATTGATCTAAAAGTTGCTATACATATTTTTCATCCATTTAATATTATGTCGTTAAATCAGTTATGAAATCTCATGGGCCAGCTTGGGCCTCCCGCCTTTAAAGCCTTTTACCGTTTTCAGCCCAATTCAGCTTGCGTGAAGACTCAAGACTGTTAGAGAGTCGTTATAAGCTTCGTCTTCTTCATCGAGTGAATGGTTCGTTTTTCGGTTGAGTGAAGCGAGCTATAGGTAGTTTTGAATTCGGTTAATGGGTGAGAGGTTATCTTCTCTAAGTTGTCTTTCTTGGTTATCTTGAGTTTATAGATTTTCGGTAAAGAAGAGTATGTATTAGAGAGAGAGAGAAAGCAGAGAGTTTAGAGAGATTGAGATCTCTCGGGATTGTATCTTCTTCTTCATTTTGAGCTAGTGGAATCTCCCGGGTGTATTATCCCGGCGTGAGTAGGCATCTCGTCTTCGTGACGACGGTGACCGAACACGTAAATGATTGTGTCGCCTTTTGTTCTTTCAAGTTCTTGCATCGGAGAATTGTGTTTGCGTGAAATCAGGTGCTATTTTACAACAATTGATATCAGAGCCATGTTAAAGATCTGACTGCTTGGCTCTTTCTCGATGGCGACTTCGAAAGCGGAGGTCGAGAAATTTAATGGCACCGGCGATTACATGCTATGGAAAGAAAAATTGGAAGCGCATTTGGAGATTCTGGGTCTCTATGAAGTATTGAGCATGAAGATCGATTCAGAAAACCCAAAGAAAGATCAGGAAGCATATTCGAAAAAAAAAGATGATACGAAAGAAAAGGCAGATATGAAAGATATCCAAGCTAAGCAAAGGAAAGCACGAGGTACCATCGTCCTTAATCTTGCAGACAACCTTCTTTAAAAGGTAATCAAAAATAAAACTGCAACGAAAATGCTTGATGCACTGGATAATCTTTTCATGTCGAAGTCTCTTTCGAGTATAATTCATCTAAAGTAGAAACTGTTTAGGTACGCTATGTCTAGCAACTTGTCAATTGAAAGGAACGTAGATGAATACTTGAAAATTATCAGCGATCTTGATAATGTTGATCTCCCAGTGTCTGATGAGGACAAAGCAGTGATTCTTTTAATGGCATTACCTCGTTAGTATGATGGTCTAAAGGATACTTTGAGATATGGCAAGCAAACACTGTCGATTGATGATGTTATTTCTGCAATAAGTTCAAAGGAACTTGAATCATCAATAACTCAAAGGGATACCAAGAACTCATCGGAGGGATTGTATGTAAAAGGTAAACCTTCATCAAACTGGAACAAGGGAGAGGGAAAGAAGATGTACAACGACTTTAAATCAAGAAAAGACATGGACAAATCAAAGGACAAAAAGCGTGTATGCTGGATATGTGGAGAACAAGGTCACTACAAGTAGCAATGTCCTTCTAGAGTTGAAGAAACCAAAGGCAAAAGGTTCCAGCGAGGAGAATCGTCTCAGGTCAATGGGAACGAGATAAGAGTAGATGTCCTAAGTGTGGAGGAAGCTTTAACAGTCACCACTCAAGAACTCGAGTCTAGATGGGTTATTGATTCAGGCTGCTCTTTTCATATGTGCTGGAAGAAAGAATGGTTTATCAATCTGGACGAGACAGAAAAAGGCCAAGTTATAATGGCAAATGATTCACTGTCTCAGGTAAAGGAACATGTTCCATCAAGATCACAAACCCTGATGATTCAGAAGGGATTTTATCTAACGTGAGGTTTATCCCAGACATAAAAAGAAACCTTATCTCGTTAGGAACTCTGGAGGTACTCGATTGCAAGTACAATTCTGAGGAAGGACATATGAAAATACAGAAGGATGGAAGAACAATTCTCCATGGAAAGCGTAGCGGTACTCTGTACTTTGTGAAGAAAAGTTCCTTGATAGCTCAAATCAAGTTGTTGCTAATCAAGTCAAAGAAGATGAGACTTTTCTCTGGCACAGCAAATTGGCTCACATGAGTCAAAGAGGTCTTGATCTCTTGCTAAAAAGGGATCTGTTAGACAAAAAGAAGGTGTCAAAGTTGCAGTTCTGTGAAGATTGTGTGTTCGGTAAGGCACACAGACTTAAGTTTGAACCGGGAAGACACACTTCTAAAAGAGCTCTTGAGTACATCCACTCGGATCTCTGGGGATCAACCTTTGTTCCAAAGTCCTTAGGAAACTGCCAATACCTGCTAAGCATCATAAATGATTGGAGCAGAAAAGTGTGCGTATACTTCTTAAAGAGCAAAGATGAGGCATTCGTAAAATTCAATGACTGGCGTGTCATGGTGGAGAATCAAATCGATAAAAAGGTAAAGAAGATTCGTACTGACAATGGTTTAGAATTTTGCAATGTTTCTTTTGATAGGATGTGCAAGGAGAATGGAATAGTGCGACATAAGACAATGGCTTATACACCACATCAGAATGGCGTTGTTGAACGCATGAACCACACGATCATGGAGAAAGTGAGGAGCATGCTAAGCGAATCAGGTCTACCAAAAACGTTCTAGGCGGAAGCAGCCTCAACTACAGTTCATTTTATCAACAAGTCTCCATCAACTGCAGTTCAATGTCGTATTCCTGATGAAATATGGTATGGTAAACAACCAAATTACTCATATATGAAACGATTTGGTTGTATCGCGTACGTCCACACAGATGATGGAAAATTAGAACCATGATGGAAAATTAAAAAGAGGAGTGTTTCTGAGCTATCCAGATGGAGTCAAAGGGTACAAAGTGTATTTGCTAGATGAAGAGAGGTGTATCATAAGCCGAAATATAATCTTCAGAGAAGGAGAACTCTATAAGAATACAGTGCAGAAGAATGAAAATACAGAGTCAAGTGATGAGAATGTAGACCGTGTGTAGCTGGATCTAAATGTAGATTCACAAGATCAAGAGGATACTCTAAACCTAACAGATGACTCATATGATTCTTCTTCGACGGATACAGAAGAGACGAATGATGTTGATCCTACAGAGCCACCAAGTCACATTGACTATATATTAGCTAGAGATAGAACCAGAAGGGAAACTCGTGTACCTCTACGGTACAAGGATGGAGCTCTATTTGTTGATCATGTCTTCTTAACTTCAGAAGATGGCAGGAAAGCAGATCCCAAGGATTATTCTGATGCCTTACAAGATCCTAATTGGAAGCAGTGGGAGACATCAATGAGAGAGGAAATGCAGTCTCTCATAAAGAACCATACATGGGATTTGGTGGAGCTTCCTGCAAAACAGAAACTAATAGGCAGTAAATGGTTATACAAATTAAAGGATGGTATACCAGACTTAGAGGATAGGAGATTCAAAGCGCGTCTTGTGGCAAAAGGCTTCACGCAAAGGGAAGGTATTGATTATAATGACATATTTGCTCCCGTAGTTAAACATGTTTCTATTAGAATGTTGTTGCAGATTGTTGTATTTGAGGACATGGAACTAGAGCAACTAGATGTCAAAACCGCCTTTTTACACAGGGATCTTAAGGAAACGATATACATGAGGCAACCCGAAGGATTTGCGGAAGAAGATAAAGAACATCTAGTATGTTTGTTGAGGAAGTCATTGTATGGACTAAAGCAGAGTCCAAGAAAATGGAACGAGAAATTTGACACTTTCATGAAAGGGATAGGCTTTACTCGAAGCAAACGTGACAATTGCGTCTATGTTAAAGAAATTTCAGGTAATTCCTACATCTATGTTCTTCTTTATGTTGACGATATGCTTGTTGCTTCTAAGAACAAACAGGAAGTTGATCAACTTAAGAAGCAATTAAGTGAGGTCTTCGAAATGAAAGATTTAGGAAGAGCCAAGAAGATCCTTGGCATGGAGATTTCTAGAGATCGCACTATTCACAGACTTGAACTCTCTCAGTGTAGCTATGTTGAGAAGATATTGGGAATCTTTCAGCTTGATCATGCTCGAGCGGTGAAGACACCTCTTGGAGCTCACTTCAAATTGAAACCAGCTACAGAAGTTGAGAAAGGGACTCAAGATCAATTTTTAAAACATATTCCTTATGCTAATGTTGTTGGTAGTATCATGTATACTATGATAGGCACACGTCCAGATATAGCCTATGCTCTCGGAGTTGTTAGCAGGTTCATGGCTCACCCTTTGAAGTCTCATTGGTTGGTGGTAAAGTGGATACTCAGATTCATAAGAGGCACTTCAAACACGAAGCTAGTGTTCCAGAAATCAAATCAACTAGAGTTATGCGGATATTGTGACTATGATTATGCCTCATATTTGGATCGAAGGAGGTCTCTTACTGGCTATGTGTTCACGCTCGGAGGGAAAACCATCTGTTGGAAGTCAAGGCTTCAAAGCGTTGTTGCTCTCTCGACCACGGAATTAGAGTATATCGCCTTAACAGAAGCCGTCAAGGACGCATCATGGTTGAAAGGTCTCTTGGAAGATTTCGGGTATCATCAAGAACAATTGGAGATCTTTTGCGATTCGCAAAGTGCCATTGCATTGTCGAAAAACAATGTATATCATGGAAGAACGAAGCACGTGGAGGTAAAGTATCATTATGTTCGTGAAAAGCTTGAAGAAGGATGGATCAAAGTGTAAAAGATTTCAACATTAGTGAATCCTACAGACATATTCACGAAGGTTCATCCCATTGAAAAACTAGCTGAAGCCCTCAAAAGGCTTCAGGTCAGGTCTGAGTAGTTGGTTTAATCCGAGATAATGGGAGATTCTAGTGCGAAGCTGAAGGAGAACCGTGTGGTGGGCAAGCTGCGATCATCGATCTTCATATCTGACTTGGTGGAGTTTGTCAGTAAATCAATTATGAAATCTCATGGGCCAGCTTGGGCCTCCCGCCTTTAAAGCCTTTTACCGTTTTCAGCCTAATTCAGCTCGCGTGAAGACTCAAGACTGTTAGAGAGTCGTTATAAGCTTCGTCTTCTTCATCGAGTGAATGGTTCGTTTTTCGGTTGAGTGAAGCGAGATAGGTAGTTTTGAATTCGGTTAATGGGTGAGAGATTATCTTCTCTAAGTTGTCTTTCTTGGTTATCTTGAGTTTATAGATTTTCGATAAAGAAGAGTTTGTATTAGAGAGAGAGAGAGAGAGAGAGAAAGCAGAGAGTTTAGAGAGATTGGGATCTCTCGGGATTGTATCTTCTTCTTCGTTTTGAGCTAGTGGAATCTTCCGGGTGTATTATCCCGGCGTGAGTAGGCATCTTATCTTTGTGACGACGGTGACCGAACACGTAAATGATTGTGTCGCCTTTTGTTCTTTCACGTTCTTGAAGTCGGGTGCTATTTTACAACATATTAGTATATGTATTTATTTAATAAAGTTCCTATTTATTAAAAATTTATAAATCCTTATTATATCACATAATTATTTCAAAAACCAGGTCTAATCTTGGGTATCATCATGTGTCTATGATCGGGAGGTCTAGTCGCATGGGCATCAAGGATCTTATTCAGCAGCTAAGCCGAGATCACGACATCCGACTTTTTCGGGATCGTGAATCATGAACCACTTGGTATGTTAAGGCACATATTAATCAATATTAACACACATATAACTAAATTCTTATTTTCATAATTTTATGTTTCGTTTGAAGAATATGATCTATAAGACGATCAAGGAAATGCTCTATAAGATCCAAGATAGTGGTACTCCTATATTTTCCAAGCTACCTCCCACGGGACAGGATTTGTGGTTGTGATCTTTTTTTTTTGATCGAACTGACTTGCTTAACAAGAAAGAGTTTACAAACAAACACTGGGAAATGAGAATAAAGCAAAGGGCAACATCAAGGTAAAAGAAGCCAAGAAATAGTGAAATTTGATGATGAGAGCCTTCCTTCTTTTGCCAATTTGATGATGTGATCTTTGCGGTAAATTTCATTTCTTATTTTATTTCTTTATATGTTTTTATTTATATTTTTTAACTTTGATATTTTTAACAATTATTCACTTGAGACCTACAAAAAACTATATTGGTTCGGGCTGAGTTCGAAACTCAAGCCGCAATCACAGATCATCATCACGTCTACGAGTAGAAGTAAAAGTGACTTAAGAGATTAATATATGTCGAAAGGTTTTAGATAACATAGTTATTCATTGGCA
Organism: Biscutella auriculata; assembly: GCA_900406285.1. NCBI lineage: Eukaryota > Viridiplantae > Streptophyta > Magnoliopsida > Brassicales > Brassicaceae > Biscutella > Biscutella auriculata. The sequence continues at coordinate 2,766 of OVAO01000824.1, read as the reverse complement.
GTTTGATAAGACCAAGCAAGTGTCCTTAACCAACTCCAAAAACCACAATAGCAATAAAATGTTAAAGAAATGTCGACCGACAACTTAGATGTGATTACGGTTGATAATACACACGAGATGGTCATGTCTTGTTTTACCTTTCATTCATAATTTTTTCTTAAATAACTAATTATTTTTTCTTAATATCACAAACTATTGAGGTTTGGGCCGGCCTAAACTTTCTAGTTTTTATCATTTCTGTTTTGTTGTTAATCTTTTTTTATTTTTGATATTTTCGGTTTAAATTCACTTTATGTATTATGACATTTTTATTATTTTTATGTAAAAATACAATTTATTTTCCTATTTAATAATTAATTTTAAATTCACTTTTTATTTATTTTATATTTTAACAGATATATTTATTTTTAATTAATAAAAAACAATTATTATATATTTAAAAGAAAACACTTTATATCCTAAATTCGATAAACTTAGGACATATCCATTTGTCAAAAATATTAAGAACCTTTCCATGGTGTTGGTCGACAATTAACATTGAAAATTTATAGATGTCAGAGTCTTTTTCGACGATTCTTCTCCGTTAATCCGACGTTGAAAATATAGTTGTTGATTTTCAGCGAAAATATCCGAAAATTTTTCAACGGCTAGTATTTTTCTGACAAAAAAAAAACAACATTCTTTGTATATTAGAAGTTTGTTGAATCGAATCTTGCAGTTATCAATAATTTTCGTACGAAATAGACTTTGTTTTCGTATAATGAATATATAAAATAAATTAAATCAAAACGAGTTAAATTTGTTTGCTACAATTCTAATAATTTTTTTTTACACAATAGATATAAAGCTGTTGAAAATGTTGTTGTAAATCTACTATATAAATTTGAATTCCTCAAAACAAGAACTAGCCATATATAAATAAAAGTAAGCGTGACTTGGTTTTGAGAAAACTTTAAATTTTTCATTTTTATAAATTGTGTATTTTTAGTATGCTTCTCACAAAAATGTTATAAAATGTTTCTCATAACCAATTTGAAAATATTTTAAATGAAATTGTGTGAAGGTGGTTGCATGTTCTAGGGTCTTTTTAGGCCTTAGATTCAAATAGTCTTTGATTGCTTGTTTGCATTATGTTCTGCATACTACGAAGACGTTGCAGGTTGCTGAATAGTTTGTATCTGTCAAGAGAAGCAAGATGAGTCAGAGAGTACTACAGATACAAAAGCTGACAAAACAGAAGATAAGTTTAAGGTGGTTAAGAAAACACGTGTTGTTCACACACAAACAGGAAAATTGTGTTGACAGAACAAAGAAGAAGAGAAAAATCAGCATCAAGAACACACAAAACGGATATTTTACAAAAGTGTTTAGGAAAATATTAGGATTGAGTCCGTGAGTCTAAAATAGATTGATCAAGCATTGAGAGTTCTTAGCAAAAAACAGATTGTTAACTGATTCTAGAGGGTAATTCTTGTTCATTTCATGGATGTGTGTGCGATGATTGAAAATTAAGGTTACAATCTTTTTTTTTCCAAAGAATTTTTGTTCCAAATTTGCTCACTCTTTCTTCATTGAAATTAATTGTTGATGAGTAAACACTTTATGAGGTGTAATATCCCTTAATTGAAGTAAAAGTGTAATGCAAAACTTTAATTGAATACAGTGAGACATGATGACATTATTCAGTAAGCATTATTAATGCATATCCCTCTTTTGGATGTATTGGAAAAAGACTGGTCCTTAAAAAGTATATCATGTAAGGTGCGCATGATTAAAGTAGCCAAGCGTAAAATGGTTCATAATGTAACTGTTAAATCTAGTATACTTTTATAGACGGTAGTACATCTCATTTTTATATATACTTTTGGTTTTGTATTTTGTTGATAGTTTATGGATTAAAACATACTTATTTTCAGAATATGAATGATTTTTCTGTAGAACTACTGATGAAGATGAGACATTTTAGAAATGAAGTCTATAAGTTTCATTAGTTTCACAAACTCTTAATGTCTCCTCGTTTATCAACGCAATGTTAGTTTTATTAGTAATAGACATACAGTTGTAGTAGACACCGCCACCTGAGTTTGAAATGTGCTAGAAATAGGTTTTTACATGCTTTCCTCGTGACCCCCAAAATTAAACTTAACTTAAAAAACATAATAATAATAATAATAATAATAATAATAATAATAATAATAATAATAATATCTCCTCGTTTTTTCCTTTAAAATTTCCTATATAAATTTTTTACTTATTTCATAGAGGTATTATTGTATTTATAATTTTATTAAACTTTTAAAATATTTAAATTTATTGAATTTATATTATTAAAATTATCCACAATGGAATTATTGTATTCTATTGTAACATAATCTGATTAATTGATGTAGATTTACAAATACTAAAACCATAATTTTTAGTTATATTATACTTTTTTAACATTATATAGAAAAGTTTTCTTAAAATATATTGAGATAAGCATTAAATATTTTAAAAATAGTATTTGTGATATCCATAGAGAAAAATTGACAGAAAGAATATAAAATGAAAACCTGGCGATAAGATATATATGCATTTTTATTGATAAAAAGAATTAAAGCAAAAAAATCTTGTATTTGTTTTTTAATATTCCAAATTGCATAAAAATAATTATCAAATTGCAACAGATTTTAATATATCTTTATCAAATACACAATTAAATTTTAATACATTAAAATTTATAAATATAAACTATTTAATAATATCTGCTGTATTTAATATTTGTAC
>OVAO01000823.1:0-17994 GCA_900406285.1 Biscutella auriculata | reverse complement strand
CCATCCTAATCTACCTAATCCATTCACTTAGAGATAAACTACTCACTAACCATCAAAAAACATAAATCAAAGATGATAAAGACATGATTAAGAGTACTAAGAAAGATTAAGATAGTAATCTAACAATATTCTTTCAAGAAAACACAGGAAATTGCAAGAACAAAACTAAAAGACCAAAATAGAAAGTTAGTTTTAAAAAGTTAGGGTTCTTTCTATTTATAGAAGGACCCTCGCGAGCTATCGTCCCGGGTTGGGCAGACCGGGACACATTGGTTACCCAGGCCGAGACTCTTTGGATTTTGTCTTCTGGGAGCGATGGTCCCGGGCTAGCAGACCGGAATGGGGTACCTCGGGACGACTTGGATTTTTCTTCCAGGACAGACTGTCCCGGGTTGTGCAAGCCGGGACGTACTCCGGGACGCTTGGCGCTGGTTGGATTTTAGGGATCGTCCCGGTCTGGGCAGACTCTCTAGACCGAGACGGTTACTCCGAGACTCTTTGATAATCGGGCAATGAGATTCGTCCCGGGCTGGACAGGCCAGGACCTTGGCCGGAACGGTTTGTTCTGGCGCGGGGAGAGAGTGTGTCTCGGGCTGTGCCAACCTGGGACTGATTGATTCCCCGTCCGGGATGCTTTGCTGGAAATGACAATATCTGGCTCGGTTCGTAAGTGATTCTCCACTCGATTCGTATTTCGTCATTTGGTTGCTTCACACCTGATATATGCAAATGCAATGCAATATGACCTAGAAAGACTCTAAATGCAAGCTAAAACCGAATAAAACGAATGAAAACTAATCCTAAAATGATCAAAAAGACAACATATCAACTCCCCCAAACTTATCATTTGCTTGCCCTCAAGCAAAACAAATTCGAAGTAGAGAGAAGAGGTTTGAAAAACGGAAACAAGGCAATCCAAAAACAAAGGAGAAAGCGTTTTCAATAAAGCACGACTACTTATCTCATCATCTAAGCCAATTCGCAACTTAATACTAAGCTCTAGCAATCCACTCAACCATCCTAAATTTATTTCTTACATTCATTCATAATGGAGCATGTAACATGATCAAAACATAACACAAGGGTTCGTTTGGTTCGGTAAAAAGGGGACTTCAAGCTGAAGAGAGAGTTCCACACGACAATGGGGTCGATTAAAACAAGGTTTATATCGTGGAGCGAAGGGATTATAGTAAAAGCAAGTAAGACAAATAGCAATTGAGGTATACATAATCGAGCATCCATCTATCCCCACTTATGCACCTAGTCTACCCAACCTTACCACCTTTTAAGAACAACACCAAATTCTTTTTCTAACCTTAATGGACCTTTTCTTCTTTTCATTTTCTTCTAAGCTAGAATCCTTTTTTTCATTTCTTTCTCAATCACTCCAAAGCTATCAATCTTCATTTCTTTCTTATTCTTTTCTTTCTTTTGCTTTTCTTTCTTTTCTTTAGCAATCATTTTTCTATTTTTACAAGCCTTCGTTCTTAGGAGCATGAACTTTATTTTTCTTCTTTTCTTAATGCCAAGAGTCTAGCTAAGCATTCTTTTATCTTTTTCTTCACTATCCCTTAAGGTTATTTCTTTTCACAATTATGGTGCCTCTTTCTAATTCCCTTATCCCAAACTTTCTTCCTTTTGTTCCTTTCTCATCTACCCAAGCAATCCAATCAATAGGCAATATCAACTTAAGCAATCCAAGACCCAATGAACCAAGTCTAGATAAACCCAGGCATTTCCAATACCAACCAATACCTATTCAACCTAGGCTACCCGGATAGATGCTTTCAAATGTCGCTCTCTATACTTGCACGATTTTACAAAACCACAATCACTTAAGCAAAGACAATGAGAACTCACAAAGTGTTTAGATCGGGGGGAGCTTTAGGTGAGAGGAAATCATCCTTAAGATGAGGATGACCAAGTCGGGAAAAATGTGTTTAGGCTAGCAATGCCTGGACTTGAGCTTGAAGTAATAAAAGCCATGAAACACAATAGAATGAGATTGATCATGCTAATTAAGAATTCAAATTAAGGTCCAATATCATAGAAGTAGCAATAGACTAGCAAGTTTCAACAACCAATGACAAAGCTTTTAAGTATCAAGATCAAGAGCTAAAGATTTCAAGACGCTTCGAGATTACTAAGCTAGAATCCATGATTATGAGTCCTAGGTGCTTCAGTTCTCTTTTGAAAAATGAGTGTTTTGCAAACCTATATGGGACTCAATCTACACTAGAATGAATGCAAACTACATGCAAAACCCGATTGAAAATGAAATCTTTTTGAGTTTTTGATTTTTTTTTATTTTTTGGTTTTTATGAAACATAGACATTAACAATGCAAAATGATTCATTCAAAGAAAAAAATACAAAGCAAACAATATTAGCAAAGGTGGTTCCTCCCTCAAACTTAAATCACACAGTCTCTGTGGGATCCAAGTCGAGAGAAGGAACCGAGAACAAAGGAAAATGAAATATGCATATGTACAAAGGTGTGAACGGTACCTACATGTAGCGGGCGGGGGGATCGAACTCCGAATGTCAACCGGTATAAGATTGAAGCTATATCGATAGATACTGGTTTGTGATATTCAAATGCAGTCATATCGGGTTCCCGTATTGACATTCCGATCCGTGAAACCGGTAAAACCAGAGATCTCAAACACGCAACCGAGAGGCAAGAATCGAAATTGGCATATGCAAGGAAACAAAAACTGAAAATGAAATATGTACAAGGATACCATGGGATTTCCTCCCAAGTGAGCTTTAATAATGTCGCTAAGCTTGACGTGCTTTTCTCATTGAGCTTGGTGGGGTTCACTGAGAGAGAGAGTGTCTCCCTTTTCTATACTCTATGATTCCATGTATGGCTTGAGTCGATGACCATTGACAACAGACTCTCCACCGTCCTTGTTCCAAAGAACTACTACCCCATAGGGTTGAGCTTCTTTAACTGTGAAGGGTCCCGACCAACGCGATTTGAGCTTTCTCGGGAAAAGCTTTAGCCTCAAGTTGAAAAGCAACACCAAATCGTCTTCCTTGAACTCCTTATGTAGGATTTTCTTGTCATGAAAAGCCTTGGTGTGTTCCTTATAGATTTGGGCACTATCATAGGCTTCTAGCCTTATTTCGTCTAACTCCTCGAGTTGCGTTTTCCGCTTTTCCTTTGCGGATTTAACATTGAAGTTAAGGAGTTTGACCGCCCACAACGCTTTGTATTCAAGCTCCACCGGCAAATGGCATGCCTTGCCACACAACATATGGAATGGTGTAGTGCCTAGTGGAGTCTTGAAGGCGGTTTGATATGCCCACAATGCATCGTGTAGCTTTGAAGACCAATATTTCCTACTCACTCCCACAGTTTTCTCAAGAATAACCTTGATTTGACGGTTAGAGACTTTAACTTGGCCACTAATTTGTGGATGATAGGGAGTGGCGACTTTGTTCTTGACTCCATGCTTCCTTAACAACCCTTCAAAGACTTTGTTTATAAATGTGAACCTCCATCGTTTATCACAACCTTAGGTGCCCTAAATCTCGTAAAGATCACACTTGAACATCTTTAGGACTACCTTGGTGTCGTTTGTAGGGGTTGCCATAGCTTCGATCCACTTGGATATATAATCCACCACTACTAAGATGTATTGATTTCCAAAAGAGTATGGGAAAGGTCCCATGAAATCAATTCCCCCATACATTAAAGACCTCTACTTCCATAATAGAATTTTGGGGCATCTCATTCCTCTTGTTAATGTTCCCTATCCTTTGACATGAGTCACACCGCTCTATGAACTTATGAGCGTCTTTAAACATGGTAGGCCACCAAAAACCGGCTTGGAGAACCTTCAATACAGTCTTGAAGGTTGCGAAATGACCTCCATAAGTTGAACCATGACAGTGTGTCAAGATTCCTTGAACTTCTTCCTCAGCAACACACCTTCTGTACATCCCATCTTTACTCAATGCATACAAATATGGCTAATCCCAATATAATCTCTTCACATCTCGGAGGAACTTCTTCTTTTGATACTTACCACTCGTTGGCGGTTCTCTTCCACACTCAAGGTAGTTTACAATATCCGCATACCAAAGTTCCTTTACTCGTGACACAGACAGAACACCTAGATCAAATCATATTCATGTAGCTCCTTGTATAGCATCAAGAGTATCAACTACCATAAGTTGTTCCTCGGGTACTGTGTCATCAATGGGAATGTCATCACACACTCTCAGTCTAGAAAGATGGTCTGCTACCCCGTTCTCAATTCCCTTTTTGTCCTTGATTTCCAAGTCGAATTCCTGAAGTAGGAGAATCCATCTGAGTAACCTTGGTTTAGCATCCTTCTTGGCTAATAGATGTCTCAAAGCATGATCAGTGAACAATGACTTTGGATCATCCATAGTCTTGCTTGCATAATATATGACATGAAGCTTTTTGCCTTTCCTTTGCCCAAGAACTGATGCCACTGCATAATCACTTGCACCACACATTATTTCGACGGGGAGTGTCCAATCTGGTGGTTGCACAATTGGGGCACTGACTTGCTCTTGTTTGATCTTGTTGAAAGCATACATGCACTCATCATAAAAAAAAGTGAAACTCTACTTCCTTGCAGAGTAATCTTGTCAAAGGCCTAGCAATCTTAGAGAAATCCTTAATGAACCTTCTGTAGAATCTTGCATGACCCAATAAACTTTTGATATCTTTGACCGAATTTGGAGGCCCAAGATTGGTCATTACCTCGATATTAGCCTTATCAACCTCAATTCTCTTTTTGGATATCTTGTGACCCAAAACAATCTCATCTCTAACCATGAAGTGGCACTTCTCCCAATTCAGAAAAAGGTTTATCTCCTCACAACATTTCAGTACCTTGCACAAATTAGATAAACACAAGGCAAAAGAAGAACCATGCACTGAAAAATCATCCATAAAGACTTCTGCTACATTTTCGATTAAATCTGAGAAGATATACATCATACAGCGTTGAAATGTAGCTGGAGCATTACATAGCCCAAAGGGCATGCTCCGATAAGCGAAGGTATCATAAGGGCAGGTGAAAGTGGTTTGTTACTGGTCATTGGGATGGATGAGTATTTGGAATAATCAAGAATATCCATCCAAGAAGCAATAGTATGGGTGATTTGCTAAACGTTCAAACATTTGGTCAACGAAGGGAAGAGGGAAATGGTATTTTCTTGTTGCAGCATTTAATTTCCTATAATCAATGCACATCCTATGTCCAGTTGTAGTTCTGGTGGGAATCAACTCATTATTATCGTTCTTAATAACGGTTGATCCCACCTTTCTTTGGAACAACATGCACAAGAGAGATCCAATTACTATCCGAGATAGGGAATATGATTCCAACATCTAAGAGTTTCAAAATTTCCTTTTTCACTACTTCTTTTAAAGTTGGGGTTTAGTCTTCTTTGATGCTCAATTGAAGATAAAGATTCATTTTCCAAGTGAATTATATGCATGGATAAAGATGGAGAAATGCCTTTGATATCATCTAAAGATTAGCCAATTGCCTTCCTAAAACGTTTCAGTTCAGCAACCAAGCAATCAATCTCACTATCATCTAATGCATCATTCACTATAATAGGATATATTGAGTTTGTTCCTAAGAAAACATACTTGAGACCTTTAGGGAGGGGTTTTAGCTCAACTTTGGGTGCCTTTAGCTCACTCCAATCGTCCTCAACATTGTCTTTTCTCGAGACATTCTCATTATCATCTCCCAAGGTGGACATATTAGCATCTCCATCATGTTTCAGCTCTGTGAATCCGGTGTCTTTGAGTAGGGCCTTATGAGAATCTAGTCTCCTTTGCAAGCTACCAATTTTGGCTCCATCCACTTCATCTTCATTTTTTGTTTTCGCTAAGATCCTCACTGAGGTGAGCTCATTCATTTGAAGGTCACTAGTTTGCATGTGAGATGCCATTTGCTTAAATGTAGTATAAAAGGGTGTTATAGGTTTCCTCAACTTTCTCATTTATCTCTCTCTTGAAAGCGCCAAATTCCAAGACATTCCTTTGTTGGCCTTCAAGAATTTTCTTGAGAAGGAGATTGGTTTGTTCCACGAAGTTAACGGGGGTTCAAGTATGGGCAATGGCATGGGTTGAGGTTGAGGAGGGGAGTAATAAGGAGGTATCCCGGGTTGACCATATTGGTGGAGCAATGAGTAGAAGTAGGGTGGTGGGGCAAGAATGTTACGACCGAGGGGAGGGCGGTGGATAGGTGGTTGGTAACCTTGAAGACCTAATAACTGAACTTCTGCAGCAGTAAGTTGAGCGTTGGTAGTATCAATCTCTCCCACAAGCTGACAGGAATCGGAAGAAGAGGTGAATAAACGATCGAGCTTGGCGTGCAATGATTGGAGATCGTGGTTATAGGCAAGCGTCGGGGGGCAAAGCGCTGGAGGTATAGTTAGAGAAGGTTCTCCATAGGTGGCTTCGCTCATAGCCAAGTTTTCGATGAGTTGAACACCATCCGTGTAGTTCTTGTCAAAGAAGTTTCCCGAGCTTACGGTGTGCAACATAGTTTTGTAATAACGCAACAGACTGTGGTGGAAGGTAATGAGGAGGGAATCGAGTGGGAAACCATGATGAGGGCACTGACGGAGATGTCCTTTGAAACAAGACCAAGCAGCAAGAAGAGTTTCATTTGGGCATTGGGTGAAGTTTGAGATTTCTCTCTGTATCATAGCAGTCCGGTCGTGAGAGAAGAATGAGGATAGGAAGGCTTGCTTACATGCAGCCCAACATAGTATAGAGTGCGGGGCAAAATTCATTTCCCAATCCTTTGCTTTGCCTCCCAATGAGAAAGGGAAGAGGCGAAGCTTGTAAGCGTCTTCACTCACACCATGTATGTGAACCGTTTCACCAACCTTATCAAAATAATCCAGGTGTTCTAAGGGGTTCTCTGTGGGATCACCATGAAATTGTCTCTTCAATACCATGCCCAGCAAGTTCAGACTAATCTCGAGCGTCTTCACTAAAGCAAATGTTTGGACAAAAGAGATTTTAAATACTCAGGGAAAGAAAGGAAGCCCTAAAAAAGTGGGCCAAACGTAAAGCTTAAGGGAAAAGACAAGGACACGTCATGAGAGCTAACAGTCATAAACTTTGGCTAAGTCTCGGATGACTCTCTTGGCGCGTGATAAGTTGGTATTTTGCCTCTTCACTATCGATTAGCGAGAAACGAAATACTTGAGTATCAATGTAGTATAGTGGGTGAGCATATGACTCTCGTTTTATCGATCCATAAGTCGGGGGTTTATTACTTACTAGTTCTATAGAGGGGCTACTAAGTCTAGGTTGATAATAGAGGTTTGTTTTGTCACTAAGCAACTCTACTAAAAGCATAAACCAAATAGCAAGATTAAAAATGAAAGGTCAACTCAACAGGCATAAAAGTCAACGAATACGATTTAGCAAAATAAAGGGAAAGAACTAAGCGAATGGGTAAAGGAAATCGACTCGGGTAATCAATATCAAGCTTAAGATGCCTAATTCTATCAATCAATGCCAATTTGTAATATAAGAATTATCCAAATTATATTAATCCAATCCCTTGGTAGAAATCCCTTTACTAATCATGCAATTGTGAAATCTCTCGACTAATCACATAACTAATAAGCATTAAAATATACTCTATTCAATTACTAAAAAAACCTAGCACAACCCCTTGGTTATGCCTCATTTAGCTCATAAAAGATTCATTCAAACATTTTATCGAACACCTTCCGGGCAATAAAATATCTAAGATCAAGAACAAGGTGAACTATCATATTCTAGCATTAAGCACATCCAATAAGATAAGATTACTAACAAACTAAGCTCCTAAGCATCATAATCATTCATCAATTATCCTAATCTACCTAACCCAATCACTTAACATAATGACTACTCACACATGGTTTTGGCACAAAATCTCAAGGAGAATCATGCCTTACCATGATCAAAACAATAAAAGAGATAGAGATGAAATGAGAACATAAATGCAATAATAATAAACTCAAGATCTACAAAGCATCCCAATGATTCAACAAAGAGAACTAAAAGGGGATGAAAAGCTAAGATATGATAAGAGATGATAATAGGGAATATTTAACTCCTATTTATAATCTTTCTAAAATTTCTTAGAATGCCTTAGTTCAAGAACATACGGGGAAGCATGGACCAATCAGACGGACCGGTCGGTCCTCTAATGGCTGACTAGTGGTTCCTCTTGATTGCAAAACGAGTGAAGGACAGCGGTCATGTGGACCGGTCTCCAAGACAGTCGGGACGCTCCTTCGTGGATTTGGACCGATCTCGCATGACCGGGATGGGTGCTCGGGAGAATGCTCGCTGAAGGGAGAGTGGTGTGCATACCGGCATGGGTCGTGACCGGTGTTGCTTTTGTGGATATGAGACCGGCCATAGTACCGGTGAGTATGATCGGTATGAGTACACTAGTTGGACTTGTTTCATGGACCGGTCGTTTGGACTGGTGGATTTAGCCGGGCTGACTGCACGAGATGACTTGTTCTATTTTTATGCTCCAAAATGCTCCCTAGACAAAAAATAAAAAAACTATCTTGACCATGTGCTTTTTTGGGGCGCCAATCATCCCGACTTCACGGAGGCCATTGACGTCTCTCAAAATTTTTTTTAGTACCATCAAATCGTGATGTTGCGTAATCTTATTTCTTGATGTTCATTTTCCATGCATGATAGTAGTCCAGTTGTACATAATTTCCATGCATAACTTAGTCAAAGACAAAGATTTGTTGTGCTCTATTTCTTAAATCATTCATTCAGTCATTTTTTTCTTTAATGTTGTTTTTTCTTAAGTTGGTGATTAATTATAAGTCAAAGATCTTATGATTCATGTATCTGTTATGTATGTAAATCATAAAATACAACAAAACACCTAATTCGAACATCTCTAAGTTGTCCAGTTGTCATTCAAATTATTATAAACGTATTCGAAACATAATTTTCTGGTAAATTTGAGAAAATTGTGCTCAACAATGACTACACAAAAGTATATGTTGTGTAGGGGACGATTGAGCTTAACGTATAAGCTCGATATTAGAGCTTTGACTTTGCGTTTTCGCTCGCCAAAGTTGGACGAAATTTGGAATGAAAATTCTGGGAATTAGCTGTCATAATCGGGTCGGAATTAAATGGTTTAGTCGTGGGCTCAATTGTGATTGCACATCTCATTAAAAGGGAAACTTCTTTTTTATTTTAATTAATTTCCCGTTAAAGTCAGAGGGACTCTTATTGTAATTGCACATTTCATTTAAATAAGAGGTGACACTCAACAAAACACGGTGACACTCAACTTTGAAGACCCCTTCAAAATGGCATTTCAACGCCGTCCTCCTATTATTCACTAAATCAACAAAATTTTCAAAAATATCTAAGTCTAACATTTTACAAAAAATTGTAGTTTTGGTGGACTATTATCCACTAAATTAGCATAGTTTACAAAAATATAAAATTTTATAGCATTTTAAAAAATCTCTGAGTTTTTGTGGACTATTATCCACTATATCAGCATAATAATAAAATATAAAATTGTAACGTTTTACAAAATAACATAAAATCTCTGAGTTTTTGTAGATTGTAGCGTTTTATAAAATCTCTTAGTTTTGTGGAATATAGTCAACTAAATCAGTATAGTTGCCAAAAATACAAAATTCTAGCGTTTTACAAAATCTCTTAATTTTTTGAACAATTATCTATCAAATCAGTATAATTTTCCAAATACAAAACTCTAGCATTTTAAAAATATTTTAATTTTTGTGGACCATATCCACAAAATCAATAGAATTCACAAAATACAATTTTGTTGCATTTTACAAAATCTATGAATTTTGGTAAACTATTATCCACTAAATAAACCTAACTTTTTTTTAAAAAAATCTAGCATTTTAAAAAATCTATTAATTTATGTGGATTGTTATCCACTAAATGAGAATAATTTTTCAAAATACAAAATTACAAAGTTTTACAAAATCTCTCAATTTATATAAATTATTATCTATTAATTGAGCATATTTCAAAAATATAAATTTCAAAAAATACCAAATTTAACATTTGACAAAAATAGAATTTTTTTTGTAAAATATTAACATAATTTTCGAAAATGTAATACCCTAATATATAATAAAAACAAATGTGGTCATGTTGGGTATTGTTGGGTCCTAGCATTGTTGAAAAAAGAAAAAGTAGTGTCTCTCGATTATTGTTTTCAATTCACTCCAAACCAAAACACTCCAATGTAAGATTCCGCTAAATCTTGGAAGAACAAGTGGAAAAAAGATCTTCAGATAACAACAGAGAGAGAAAGAAAAAAAACGATGAGATGTTTCAGATCAAACATTCCAAGAACCGAAACACCACCACTTTCGTACGGACAACAAGACCCCATTTTCTCATCGGACCAAATTGTGCGTGAAGAAGTGCTGTTGCAGCTTCAAGGATGCAGAGCCCATCTCATCGACGGATCCGAGGCAGTGGAGCTCGCGGCCGGAGACTTCACGCTTGTACAGGTCTCAGACAACGGCGTGGCTTTAGCTATGGTCGTGAGGATTGGAAATGAGCTACAATGGCCGGTGATTAAAGACGAGCCGGTGGTGAAACTCGACTCTTGTGACTACCTCTTCACACTTCCGGTCAAAGATGGTGACCCACTCAGTTACGGCGTCACATTCTTCCCTGGATATGAAAACGACGTCGTGTTTGTCAACAGCCTCGAATTGCTTGACGATTTCTTGAGAGAGAACTCTTGTTTCTCTTCGTCTTCTGCTTCGTCTTCGAGTGTTAACAATGGAATCGATTGGAAAGAGTTTGCGCCTAAGATCGAAGATTATAACAATGTTGTAGCTAAAGCTATTGCAGGAGGTACTGGTCATATCATTAGAGGGATGTTCAAATGCAGCAATGCTTACACTAATCAGGTTTAGAATCGTTAACTTCCCCAAAATTTAAGTTTTTATATATATATATTAATCTCAAATTTTGAAATCTTGGGTTTTGTTTTATGAGAGGAAAGGTTCACAAAGGAGGTGAGATTATGATTACAAGAGCTGAGAAGAAGAGTGGTTCTTCGTCACAAAGAAATGCAAACACAAAGAAAAATCAACTCAACAAGAATCTTCAACGGTATTAGAGTAATAGTTTCTAATAAGAGTGAAGTCTTAAACTGTTGTCTTTTTTAACTCTTATGTCATTAGAGTGAAGACACTTTCGAGAGCGACTGAGAGATTGAGCAAGACGATGTTGAATGGTGTGGGAGTGGTGAGTGGTTCGGTGATGGGTCCTATTGTGAAGTCAAAGCCAGGGAAAGCTTTTTTCTCAATGGTTCCAGGGGAGGTTCTCTTGGCTTCACTTGATGCTCTAAGTAAGTTCTTATAAATTCGATAGTCATTGGCTACTTCTCATTCACTCTGCTAACATTAGTTTGAATCTTGATTTGGAAATTTAGATAAATTACTAGACGCTGCTGAAGCTGCAGAGAAGCAAACTTTTTCTGCTACGTCCAAAGCTGCGACCAGAGTGGTCAGTGAGAGGTAAAGTTTTCACTTTTGAAGTCCTCAGATTTTGGATCAAATCAAATGATTATTTCACTTTGTTGTGATCGTTTTGCGTAGTCAACTTAAGGTTTCAATTGGCGTGAATGTTAGATTTCACAAAAAAAAGGAATGTTGCTTATGGTTGTTTGTTTGCGTTTGCGTTTGCGTTTCCCAAATCCCAAACTGAACATAGGCTTCTGTTTTTCGTCTTTGCACTTCACACAATTATATACTGTAATCGTAAACGCAAACAATGGATGCTTAAAAAGTAGATATATCTGACAATTAGAGAGGATTAAAACATGGAACAGGTTAGGTGAGAACGCAGGGGAAGCCACGAGAGATGTGCTTGGCACGATGGGCCACGCAGCCGGAACTGCCTGGAATGTCTTCAAAATCCGCAAATCTTTCACTCCTTCCTCTTCACTCACATCTGGGATCCTAAAAACCGTTTCACGAAAGTGATCTCTGTTCACCACTCTACTTCATTCATTGCCTAGTTATATTTGACCAGCTTCTATGTTATGTTTTTGGAATTGGATTGATTTTGCCACCAGAGATTATATAAGCTTAACAATTAAATTTTGCAAATGTATGAACTCAAAGTAAAATCTTCTTCAAACTAACAACTTATCTAACCAAAATAAAATTTATAGAAAATTTCTTATCATCAAAGAGAACTAAGCTTTTTTCTTCTTTTTTTTTCTTTTTTTTGTCAAATAACCCCACTAAAAAATCATAGTTGGTCAGTTGGAATAATCGTGAGATTTTCCTCCAACCGAAGCGTAATGATTTACATGGAAAAATAGTAACCCACATGTTTGTGCCCCTTTAACGAGGGCATCATCACATACATTTTGGTAACGAGGAATCAAAAGTAGATGAAAATCGATAAAGACTTCCTTGAAATGTGTGATTAAGTCCAATTCGGGTTTGAAAGTTGGTCAATCGTCAAGTTCTTCAATCATCTTTACTAAATCTGCACCATCCGTCTAAAAAAATGATATGATAAAGTCTTCTCTCACTTAAACATTTCATAGCCCAAAGCAATCCATCTAACTTCTTGTGAAGTGCATATAAGTTTTTCCGAGAAGCTTTCGACCTCTTACTAAGCTTCCCCATGTTATCCTTTAGAAACCACACAAGGCCACTAATTTGCCCATGATCGATCCAAGATGCATCGACCTGAAAAATTTCCCTTTGGGGGTCTAAGGTGGGTTGGCTAGTGTTTCGGTCAAAGTCATCTTCCTCCAACTCTTTTGATACTTCCTTCTTATTAGCTAACCTCCAACATTTCTCTTCAATGGATGTTAGTTGAAGAGTTTCCAAAGATGTGACGTCTTTCGCATTGAAGACTTTGTCATTTCGTGTCTTCCAAATGTACCAACGTAACCAAGGATAAGATTCCTTTTGGGATGTCGGCGTCTGCACCTCCTTTGTCCTCCATGGGGGGACACTTAAGAACGAGGTGATTTATAGTTTCCTCCAATGCTCCACATCTAGGGCAACACTTTGGGAAGAAGAAAACACGACATGACATATGTCGGAATGGCTTGTGCAACTGATTTGATAAGTATCTCTTTCCCTCTCTTGGAAATGAATTACGCCGACCAATTGCTTACCCGATCATTTAACTGGTCTTGAACAAAGGCAAAGACTTTCATCTTTGACCCAAAAATATGTTCTGCGATACCAAGGTACACTCCCATCACTCCCACATTTGTAATACCCAGAGCGGTCTTTATGGTCCACTGAATCTCTACAATCACCTTATTCCCAAGAACAGGGACGATTTGGCCTGATTGATTTGTTGACTTGAGGCATGTCCATATCTCGAGATAATTTTTAAAATCTTCGTACATTGGGGGAACTCCGCTCTGCAGAAAAACAAGTTGTCATCTGCGAATAATAGATGTGAGACTGTCGGACTCGCTCTTGCGATCCTAAGTCCTGTAATTCTCTTCTCATCTTCTACTCCCTTGAGGAGGGAGATGAGCGCCTTAGTACATAGAATAAATAAGAAAGAGGAAAGTGGGTCCCCTTGCCTGATTCCTCTTGAAGGTTTAACTCTCCCCCTCGGTTGCCCATTAATAAAGATATGATATGAAACTAAGGATATGCACGCCATCATCATCTTAACCCATCTAGCCGAAAAACCTAACTTGAGGTATATACCTCTATGAATCTCCACTCAACTCTATCGTAAGCCTTGCTCATATAGGTTTTAATGGCCATAAACTTTGAGCTGCACATAAGGTTAGTGCGAAGGGCGTGAAAGTTCTCCTAAGCTAGTAAAATATTATCTATAATCAGAAGTCTAGCCATAAAGGTTGATTGAGTCTCCGAAATCAAGCTCAAGAGGGTTGATTTTAGTCTTTTGCTTAAAATTTTGGAGATAATCTTGTAGCTTACATTGCACATACTTATTGGTCTAAATTCTATCATGAGTCTCAGTTTGTTCTTCTTTCGGATAAGACATATATTCGTTTGGTTGTATCTCGAGTCCAAATTTCCTGTCTTGAAAAAATCTTTCACCAGTTCGATGACATGATGTTCAATCAGGTGCCATAAACGTTGATAGAATCTACCAGTCATATCGCCTGGTCCTGGCGCCTTGTCATGATTAATTGCGAACAAAACCTCTTTTATCTCTTGATTGATCGGTTCCACTAACAATCAGTATTGGTTGACGATGAAATTTTCTCGGTAGTATACCGGAGGGAATCTTCTAAGTTCAACGTTTGATTGAACTTGAAAAGCTCAGAGAAATAAGATGTAGTCACTCTCTCAATGCCATGCTCATCTTCAGTCCACGCTCCATTGTGGTCTCTAATGCAAACAATGCGGTTTCGGGCCCGTTACTCATTCGGGATTGAATTTCGTTACTCGTCCAGGCTTGAATTCAAGGTTTTAGTGCAGAGTTCTGTTACTCGTATGGGCTTGAATTCACATAGAGAATGTGCGATTTAAGTTTGGCGCGAGAGACCACAACTAGTGTTGTGTTCTGTTTTGTCTTATCGAGTCCCATATGCATTGTAGATAGATATGATTTTATATTAAAAAAAATCAAAAGTTTCAGAAAAACGGAAAAGATTTTGCATGTTTTAGGATCGAGTCTAGATTCATTTGCATAGGGGATCAGTGAGGTTATGGGTTTCCTTAGTGTTTGTGTGACCTTGTTAGGTAGTTTTAGCAAGTATGCTTAGTGAGAAACGCACTAGAGCTGAAGCATGTTAGGTACTCTTTCCGATTTTTCTCTCTGGGTACTGAAATTGGTTCTAACCATAAGGACCCTTGTTTATAGGACTGAAACTGTGCATGAAGTCCTTGATTAGGTTCCCTATGGTATGTGATGTTGGCTAAAGGTTCCCCTTTCTCTTTGATATCCAAAAAGAAAAAAAAAAGAAAAAAAGAAATAAAAAATGTGGTTTAGTAGTAAGGTGATGGGCAAGGGGTCCCAAGCGGCTCTGCGTTTGATCCACTTGCTACGAACTTGCGGTTTAGTGGTACGGACACGAATTAGGGATCCCAAACTGCTATGCGTTCGATCACCCTGCTACTAAAACCTATGTTAAGGAGACATGCAAGGGGTCCCAAATGGCTCCGCGTTCGATCAACCTGCTACGAAAACCTGTGGTAAGGAGATAAGAAAGGGGTCCCAAACGACTCCACGTTCGATCCACCTGACACATGATCACCAAAAAAAGCAAAAGGCCAAAGTGCCATGTTTATGAAATAAAGAGTAGAAAAGGGAAAGGGACCCGACGTCACTAGAAAGTCGAGAGTTCCGAAAGAGTTGAGAGTAAGGATTTATGTTGATACCTTATAGGTTGAGGTAAAGTCCTTCTTTTTAAGTCATCATAGAGCAACTTGTGATAGTGTCCGATTTTCAATGGTGTTAGATTCTTGGTTGATTGATGCTTTTAGTTGTGGGTCACTCTTTTCATGCTTGTCTGAGATCGCTTGTTTTGTCGTCTTACTTATAACCCGCTTAGTTCAGATCCTCGCCTTTTTCCAAACCTCTTCCCTCCGAGCTTTGTTTTGCAAAAGGACAAGCAAATGTTAAGATTAGGGGAGTTGTATTCATTAGTTTGGGATGCACTTAGGTCCAATTAGGTTTTGTTTGCATGCATTTCATGTTTCAGGTGTTGAAAACAAGAGAAATAGAGAAAACGGTTCAAAAAGGATACAAAAGGGCAAAAATGCAGAAAAATCAACATTCTAGAGTTGACCAGTGAAACAAGCCAATATCGACCAATAGTATCGGTCAGGCTTGACCGATACAGTAAAAACATGTCAACCAAATAGCATATCGACCAACAGTATCGGTCAGGCTTGACCGATATAGTCCACAAAAAGTCAACAGAGTTGACCAAGACGAATTTTACCAAGCTTTTCCATTTAGTATAAATACTCTAAACCTATTTTTTCGAGAAATACCATCTTGGATTATCTTTTATCATCTCTAATCTCATCTTTTATCTTTTGTTCTTAGTTTTGTAAAGACTACTTGCTTTTAATCTAAGTTTCCTTGCAAACCAGATTTTAAACGATTCTTTTCAATAACCTTATTAGACCATGACATAATAAAAGTAGGAACTAACCAATCCTCCGAGACTAAAGATTCTTCTTCCTCCTCCGAAAAGCATAACCTAGATCCGACATTGAAGGAAGGTTTCAGATCGTTCTGAGAACACACAAAACTCATTATGAAGGTAGAAGATGACGGAAGTGCTTAGGTTAAAAAAATGTAAAATCTCTCTCTGGCACGGGACTCGAGACACAAATCTTCTTCATGAGAAGAGATTTTCTCTGCAACTTTTCTTCTGTTCTTCATCAAGATCTCCTACTATAACCACCACAGCCATTACATCCCTCCTCGCCTCATACGAAATCTCCCATTGGCCACACCGCTTGAACCATATCGTCGCCCCCGTGGTGTTTTGCTTCTTCGGACGAGCCACTCTCAGTCCCTGCAGATACAACTCTCTTCAGTTCCAAACAACTCAACCTCAACGGGGGATCTCTCTCATCATCTTCGAAGGCTTCTTCCTCATTGACCTTTCATTTTTCTGGACTGTAAACATCAGAAGTTACATCCTTCTAGCATTTTGCTAGGAAATACAAACTTTTTTCATCACCAGCTTGGTTTTCAAGACCAAGAAAAGCAAGGATACGTGAAGAAAAAGGAGGAGAAATAATGAAGATACCC
Organism: Biscutella auriculata; assembly: GCA_900406285.1. Taxonomy (NCBI): domain Eukaryota; kingdom Viridiplantae; phylum Streptophyta; class Magnoliopsida; order Brassicales; family Brassicaceae; genus Biscutella; species Biscutella auriculata. The sequence goes on along the minus strand of OVAO01000823.1, from coordinate 1,203 downwards.
CAACAAGTTTCTAGTCTTTGCCAAGAACTCTAAGCAGACTTAAAACAGAAACTCTAGCCTAGTGCTAAGATCTCACTCAGAAGCCACCATCACAAATCTTCAAGTGATTTAGAGTTTTACGAGGAACTTCATCAGTGCTCACCCTAAAGCTCTTCAATTTGTTTTGGCAAAACGATTTAAGTTACGTTCCTCAATTGAAGCAGTCCCCCAAATCTCCATCTGAAGCTACTATTGAGACGTTTTTCTGTATGTATTTTTCCCTCTAACTGAGGAGATTTGATTTGGAGATATTAGGATAAACTGAGTTCAAACAATTCCCTCTTACAATTAAGATCTGTAAATTTCTAGCTTGAGGCTAAGATTTCTAAACCAAAAATATTAAAAGAGAAGCAAATCAAGGACCGGATCTGACCATATCAACTCTCATACACAATTCGAGAAGAAGCTTACTTTTTAACTCAAAGATCTCAAATTTCGTCATATTTGGCTTGGATATAAAAATAAAAAAAAAAAGGAAAAGAGAAAATCTCCCTTGAACCATTTCCAGATCTAGTGTAGAAGTTTTCTATCGCGCCGCCAGTAGCTCCGGCAGTGTTCACGACCGCTCTTCAACCAGTCGCCAGTGGCCTTAGTATCCTACATGTGCATTCCTCATCTAACCGCCTTTGTATCTCGATCTGGTGGTCTCAACTTCGATCTTCTGAGTAACCATCTCCTTACGAATTTCCCTAAAAATTGGGTGTATAGTTCCAAGACCGAGACTGAGTACAACAAGAACAAGGCTAAGGGCGGGAAGAAGAAGCCACCGAAAGACTTAACATGAATGTGATATCGTGGAATTGTCAGGGGGTGAGAGCCGATTTGACAAGAAGACACCTCGAAGACCTGCATAGATGTTTTCTACCTAGCTTTTTATTTTTATCAGAGAAAAAAAATAGTCGTAATTTTCTGCAAGATCTGCAAGTGTACTTCAGTTATGATCAAGTTTTTACCGTTGACCCAATAGGGCAAAGCGGGGGATTAGCCTTATTTTACATGAACGAACCACATGTTTCTATAACTTACTCAGACAACCGCTTGATCGACATAGACACCAAGGTAGAAGGCCATAGAGTTTCTATGAGCTTTGTATACGGAGATCCGGTGATAAAGTACCGAGAATTAGTTTGGGAAAGATTAACCAGAATAAGCCTCACTAGAGAT